>JAMKCH010051818.1:0-10663 GCA_023653785.1 Ophioderma brevispina | reverse complement strand
GGAGCTTATAATCGCCATCTCGGTGCCATCCGATCAGCACTACCTTAATTGGCTTGTTGCTGTTCATCTCTGATATAGCTTTTGACATATTAAAATAGTGTCACTGATCTTTAATGTTGGGAACGAACTATAGGTGGAGATTATTATGATATTTCTGCAACTCTTATCTCATGTAAGGTTTGACCATAATTCACTTGTACCCACAAGATGGTCGCTGTGACGAACCAATGACGACCACTATTATCTTGCCTGATGGATAAGAAACACGTAAGTGGGGTTTCCTATGGAGCCCCATATTTTCGCGATAATCCTGAATGTTTGAGGTTTCAGTTGTGATTATTTTGTTTTTCATTTTTTTTTTGTACCTATGTTTGAATTTTAAAACAATGTTTTACTCCTATTCCATATTTTTGTTGACCGATTTCTTATTGCCGTATGGTCGTTCATAAGCGATGCAAATCACATGCAAGAATTCCCCCGAAAGGTGGTTTTCTAATGTGAGGGTCCTTAGGAACCCCTTGTCCACCAACGGGATTGTAAACACCTTGCTCACCTGAAGTTTAATGTTAATATTATAAAGTATTTTTTATTTAGAGTTCCCCGCCTTCTCTTTATTCTGTATTTAAATAACAGGTAAATAATGTAGTACTCCGATTATAGAAAAATTCTTTTCATCCTTCGTATTTGACAGCAAATTAAATAATTTTCTTATTCATCAGATCGAACCAAGGAGGAAAACAGAGTATCTCATTCGCCAGAAGGTTATCAGGTTCTCCCATGTTCAACTATCTCTCCTCACTAAACAATGATAGAATCAGAATCCAGGAATGGTTGCAACTCGATGCTATAAAATTGGGAAAGTAATTTCAAGTGAATATTATACAAATATATAATGCCATGAGAGGCTCTAGGTTTCAACTATGGGCCCGAGTGACATCAAATACTATTTTGCTTAGGGGCAGCACCCCGAAGCAAAATATTACTACTGTGTCACCATGGGCCCATGTTTTAATCCAGAGCCTCGCATTTCAGTATTATATTTGTTTTAATATACTTATTAATATATTCAATTGTTTATTGATTGGTTGAAGAAAGTTAAGAAAATTAAAAGATTAAAGTAAACCTGCCCATATGATCTACTTTACTAGCAATACTAGACAAGGCTCCTACTGTCCTCGCCTAGGCTACACGTCTTCATCTTGAGGCTTTTTCTGCGTCTTAAAATTCAATTAGGCCTACATGTACACTTCTTACTAGTTTAATCTGCAAATATTTTTTTTTAGTCAAATTCCAAGCCATCCGAAAACGCATTACCCGCGACGTCAGGTAAGAACTGAACAGTCCCATGGCTATGGTCATGATCCCGCGCCGGCAAGCTTACACCATGGCATGTAGGCCTACACTCACCTGCTCGTTGAAAATCGCCATCGGGCGAGGGCTAACTTGACTGCTTATTGTTATTGTGCAAGAAGCACTTGTTGATAGAATTACCAATTCGTCGTATCATCATACAGCTTATAAAACGCGGTTGTTGTACTGTGGAAATCACTCTTGTTTCATCTGCTTTCGTAGAGTTGACCTGCGATTGTCGCTATTGTCGTCCGCGAATACATAGGGTTGAACATTCTACATATTACGATGCTATTTAATCGTCTCGGATGTCTGCCATATGTTGAATGCGAGTATAAAAAATAGGCTCTTTAGGTGGACGTATCAAATTGTCATCCTTTCATGATCTATGAACTGCGACGTTCGTAACGAGGGAAAAGAATATATAACAGCTCAAGGTACTATTTAGGGACGTGAATAGTATAGGTTTTCCCGGTCAATTTCGTACTTATTTCATTCAAATAATGTTATAGTTTTCAATTCGTGATGAATTTGAGTGAGCATTCATACAATTTTACTTATACAATCCTACAAATAACAAACAATTTCATTTTTTTAAGCCATCAATTTCATTGTTGGTGGTATTTTTAACTTCGTTTTGTGCAATTAAATTCGTTTTGTTCAATCAAATAGTTTGTATCAAACGTCAATTGGTAATATAAACGCAAGGAATGTGATCAAATGGCATACCATTTCAACATGTATCGTCACGTAGACACGCGAGTCTACTTCTGTTTTCGGTTTATTTATGTCATTAAGAATTTACATTGTAGGGCCTTCCTTTGCTAAATCTTGAACAATCTTCAAAACACATGTATTGTAATGATTGATAAAATCTGAAATTAATTTCTATACTGTAGAATAATTATTTTATTTGAAAAAACACACGCTAAACCATACCGTAAGTAACTGGGGTAATAGCAAGCAGGATTGTTTTCTTTTTTGTTTGATTTATCTTTCTTTTCTTGACGATTGATCAAAATCATAGTTTTTTTGTATTATGTTCTTATTTTTCCCTTCTTTCTCTTTAATATTTCCCTTGTGTTTGTTGCATTGTTTTTTGTCTTAATTTATTTTTCTTCTCATTAAGACAAGGATAATGGTCATTATATACATGTATATAATTGTGGGGTGAAATTTCAGTGACTTCTCCGTTGTTGACCAGTCTTGACGGAAACACAAAATTGTACATAGGCCCTATAATTGAAACTATGTTATGAATTAAAACACTTTTTGCATAATTGCAAGCACCATTTTAATATTCGAGTCTAACAACTTAATTGATAGATGTTGTTTGGTACAGGGAGAATGACACCTTAAAATCTAGAATACAATGTTAAAATATTAAAACGTTAAAAACCTGATTTTCATAAGCGGCAATTTCTATATACAATTGTTCTTTGTCCAAAAAAGGTCAGATAATTTCTACCATACGAAAGTTGCTCCTCCGAGTGAAATTAACAAAAGTAGATAGAATTTATTTAAGAGAAAAAATGTTAATTACCGGCCAACAGTTTTTTAACAATGCATATATTTATATAATGGTGGTATATGTGTGAATGTAGGTATGTACATTGTAATTATGCGTACACGATAATATCGTTAATTATTCAACCATGGAATTGTTTTTATTATTAAAATCGAAAGTTTACAACCATTTGTGTTAGGCCTATATAATAATAAGAATAACAAAATAATAAAATTAAAAAATTATTGTATTTGCTGGCAAGTTTCTAGCCTAATTGATCTTCTTCATTCACCACCCAAAAGGAATTGCCGTTCTTAAAAGAGATTGGGAGCCTGTTGTATATTGAACGATCGAAAAACGGCATTCTTTGCGTACCCGCAACACTGAAACACTTCACGCTCGCTTTTGAAACCTCTATCTCTAATTCGTACGTTTCATGGAAATGATTGACCATTCCTGGAAATTGGACGACGACCGTATTAGCGCATACTGCGTATTATTAATTTAATCGCTTGAACGATTGCGAAATTGGATGAGTTATTTGCAATTTGAAATATACCCAACTCTAGCACGCTGGACGAATCACAACATTCGCGCGAAATCGAATACCTCCAAGTCAATTCGAATGAAACTTACTATTAAAGTGACCGGGAAAACCTTAATTTTACGACACATCCTCAAGGGTATAGTGTATCTATTAAATGTGACCCACTTTTAACCAATCAATAACAAAGAAATGTAAGTGAACTAAGAAGTTAGTCATGGATGACTAGAAGGTTACGCTTACTGTTTCTTCCAAATATTGTTTAATCAAGGTGTTTAGGATATTTTACAACAAAACCTTTACCGCATTGTCAGCACCAGTTTGTCGGCACAAAAAGCTTATAGCACGACCTTTTGAGAAAATTGTTCAGTGTGAAAATTTAATAAAGAGAAACATTGAAAATAACACACTTCATTTAGTCTACATGTCTATACAACTCAGTACTATTTAATCAATTAACGACAAGCAGGACAACCTCCTGGCAGACCTGCTTGTGGTAAAACGCTCATATAGCTGGGTCATCTGGCGCAATTCCGTGACG
This sequence comes from Ophioderma brevispina, assembly GCA_023653785.1. Taxonomy (NCBI): domain Eukaryota; kingdom Metazoa; phylum Echinodermata; class Ophiuroidea; order Amphilepidida; family Ophiodermatidae; genus Ophioderma; species Ophioderma brevispina. Next base: position 6,721 of record JAMKCH010051818.1, on the reverse strand, counting down.
GGTGGGAGCGGTACAAAAAAGGGTTTTTTTTTTTTTTTTTTCATTGGCTCAGGGATTTGAAAACACTTTCCGGGTTTGCCCTCGTGTGAAAGTGTGGGGGCAGTATCCAGATGGGGTAAATCCACCTACAAGGCTCTAAAAATTAAAATATGTAAAAGGTATAGCTTTGTTACTTAGTACCTATAAACGTATGGTTATGGCGAGATAAGACAAAAAATCGTCACCTGTCAAAGGTCATCACCATAAAATTAAATCTTTTACATCTATTACTCCCAATTTAAAATGGCCTTAAATTAGTCATTCTTTCATCAAGACTGCAACACAAATAGTTTGCACTAACATATTTGTAAAGTTTTTGAAAGATTTTTTCACATTAAGACCGGACGTGCTCAGTAAGGAACTTTGACCTCCATGGCCAAGCACACTGCTAATGCTGAGCGTCTCAAACTGCTTTCATATACAGTCCACGTGACCATGCAAAGTGGCAATCCCTAAGTCCATTAACTGGCATTTAAATGCACTTGTGAAAAATGAACTTGTGACTCGTAACCCTAAGGACACTTCTCTGACGCACCCCTTCAGTTTCATATTGGGACGTCCCCGGGGGGGGGTGCTTGTGACCAAATTTGGCGTTCAAATAAGTTCGAGATATAAGCGTTTTGAGTGTGCCCAGAAGCAAGAAAGAAACACGAGCTGTACAAGATACTGATCGGCAGGTACGGTTACCTCGTATAGTCAAGATTAAAGGATTTCACGGGAAACTTTGAATCAAATGCGGGAGCTCGGGGACTTAGTCCCAGGGCAAAGCCCTAATCCCAAATTGAAAGCACATAGTCATCTTTACTCTAACACAAACACTTAATGGTACTGTGAGTAGACGCTATTTATAGTGCAGGGGATCTGGTTGTTAAGAAAACGATGTCGTGTAAATTGTACCAATCAGCTTTAGGAGTACCAAAGGCTATTAGTCCAAGCGCAGTAGATCATATAGGTTCAAACCTTGGAAATAGCTCTAAAAGTGAATTTTCAGGATAGGTCCGAGGACTATGAGTCGAAATATATACTAAAAGTCCCCGAAAATTCCGCCTGGAGCTCTCTCCAAAATTCAGATGGCGGTCAACATGGCCGCCGTTTCCAATTTTACCATATCTTTGCAAGAGACAAGGTGGAAAATACAAATTGAGTGGTCCAAACATACTGTTTTAAGGCACAAGGAATCTAATTGAAGTATTATTTTCAGAGTTCAAAACTTATATAGTACACAAAACCAAGATGGCGTCCACAATGCTGCCATTTTCTAATTGTTAGCTCATAACTTCATATGCAAATTAGAAAATACAAATTAAGGTCCTACTTAAAAGTAGTTGTAAGGAAAACAACTTATAAAAGCATTTTCTAGATTGCCCAAAACTAATAGGCAATCAAAACCAAGATGCGTCAAAAAGACCCAGTGTTATTTTATATCCTAACTTTACAACCAAGAATGTAGAAATACAAATAAAGTGTTTTAAAACATATGATTAATGTACAGAGAATCTAATTAAATCATATTAGAAAGGCCAAAAACTCATAAGGGCCCATTGCCTATTATCTGGTGGAAACATTGGCCAGGGAATTCCTCAGGCCAGATTGTTCCCAGGCGGCGCTTTTGAAGGCATTGTACATTGGGAGTGACAAATATACTTATTATGACTGATAATAATTAATTACAAAGGTATCATGAATGTGCACTATCATTTAACTATGCTTTTGGAAATATGGAACACATCGTCATTTTTAACATTACAGTAATTGGAAAGCTGCCGAATGATGGGTTTTGCTAGCCCAGCTTTCCAACAATGCCTTGCACGTCCAGATAAAAGGAATCTGAAGTGTTTCTCCTATGAATACCAGGGCCAATTGTTGAAAATTCTTTAGATCCATGTTTGCGAAGTCTAGGTGATCCATTGTTCACTGATATTGTGGACATTTTATTCATTTTCAAAGTAGATTCTCTTTTTGGTGTTCTTCCCCTCATGAGGCAACTTTTAGTAGGCAAACAAGACGGTGAGTAGATTAGTAATTATACTTACTTCACGCGGGGTTGTGTGCTCCCCCTTGACGTGGTTACGAAAAAATACAGCGTAGATAGGAATGCCCCACCGTCTAAAAGTAATGCATCTGGGCTATTGTCGCTTTCCTGCTGTCTTACATGTACCTCTTGGCAAACATAGCCCGAACTAAGGAAGTGGTCTACACATATGCTTTCTCTCAGGCTGTGCCCACTTTTCTTTTTTGCCCTTTGTGCTCCACATTCTCACTTAAGTAGCATCTCTTTGGCATCTAGAGAGTACACCTGGCACCCTTCCTCGGTGCATACGGCAAGATCTACATAGGAACTTATTTTAAAGTGCATTAGGCCTTTTTACATGTACCAGAGCCACTCACATAGCTTAGATAGTTGCGTGTGTCAAGCAGTAACCTTAAGCCAGTTGCATTCTCATGTTGGTGTATAGGGCGATACTAGTATCTACTATACAGATCATGTATACCTTGTCCCAGCAATCCTTTACAGTAATGACCTCAGCTGCCATCAGAGACACTATCGGAAAAAGCATTTAGTTCTATCATACTATGGACGGGCTTGGGATGATTTGTGTCTTCTACTCTACCATCCGGTCAAGCGTAATTGTTTGACATTTTCGTGCACAAAAACGGACATTATGAGAGTTCAGTTTATTTAATCCATTCAATCTACTAGAGAATAGGCTTATATTCTTGGCGAACTATGGCACCTGAACGCTGTGCGAGGCTCCAAACTCTTCCTATAATGATTGAGGATCATTTCCAATTAATCCCCTCAAGATGGAAGACATCAAGCTATCCTGAAGCCAAAGAAACCAGCAACTGAGCCCAAGAGTTTTCAGACCTATCCGCTGCTATCTCACATATATAAGCTGCTTGAGAGACTGATATCTCCTTTGCCATCAATGACGGTCGACGGCTAATCTACCGCACCAAAGCTGGATTTCAAAGGAGGTGGTAAATGTAAATAAACAACGATCAGTAGCAAGATAGTTAAGAAACCATCGAGGACAGGCCTTCCAGAAAAGAAGCAGATCTTGAAGCAGTCTTCATAGATCTAACTGTGCGTAGGATCTAGTCTGCATCCAATGTCTTCTACTCAGGGTACTCAAAGGTTTCCCTGTTCCTGATGTCAACTCTTGTTCAAGTTAATAATGTGTTATCCGGGGGGGGATTGGTGCATGAGGCTTGGAGGCGGTTTGCCGGCAAAGTAGCGGTTTAAAGTTCAGTGGTCAGCGTGCGACAAGTACATTTTACAAAAGCGTGCAAGGATGGGCCTCAGAAACATTTAACAACGTATAATACGAAACATTTTACATGGCTTCGCCCCTGGTGGACCCCGACCCGTTTGTGTTGGTGAGAGCGATACTGCCCCCACCCCCCCATATAAAAAATCAGACACATTACTGCAAAGGAGGTTATATGGCATAAGAATAGCTGCTGATTCATCGGAGGCCTTTGGAACAGTGTTGCAGGAAGACCTAATCACTCTAACCCAATTCATCCACTGGATAACTCGCAACCCCAAGACCGTTTTGGAGCTCGGTTTTTCACCGTGCAAAGATGTGCAAAAAAAAAAAAAGAATTTAACATCACTCTAGATGACGGACTAAACTGTCACACGACCAACATCGAAGTAGTACCTTGGAGTCTAATGGAATGCAGTTTTACTTTTCTATCAGCACACCAATGCAGTCTCTGCCAATCTCCTCAGAAGGCTCACAGGAACTGGATTGGGTGCATCTGTTGACACTTAAACTGTTGCTTTGCCCGTACTCAAACTGCTGCATGCATTTCACTTGTAGGAGTAATCGTGTAGACATTCACATAAGATTGACGTCGTTGAATGATGCCATGAGACTTGTTAGTGGGGGCCTTGTGGCGACGTCTGTAGAATATTATTCCAATCTTCCTTCTTGCATAACTCCTGTAAACCTTAGGAGGAAGTTTCAGATGATTCAAGCTCGCCACCACACAGATGAATGAACTGGTAGCCAATCCCCCACCTACTTTGCTACCCAATCCATGACACGGCAGTCACAGTATCCCTATCGTCATCATGTCATGAGATGTCTGAGCAATGGTCACCTCTACCTTGAACCTAAAGCTGTTTTTGGACAGCCCATCTAACAAGCCCAAGGATTGTGACCTTGATAGGGTACGCATGGGTCAACCTTAAAAGTCTCAGACGGCATTGGCCGTACAAAGCAATTCCTTCACAAGTTTAGCAAATTAGCCAGCCATCATAGATGCCTTGTTGAGGGATCAAGTTCCAAAGAGGAATCCTGCCTGATCAAACTGGACGATGACACTATCAGCTGGTTAAAGAACGCGGTTTTCCACTCTGAGGATTTTGGCTTTGCACAACCGAGCTATTATTACAAACATATTTTAAAGCAATATCAGAATGCAGATGGTTATAAATATATGTGTGAGTGATATCGGATCCTAAGAGACTTGTGGCTAAACGTATTAAATCAATGATGACATTCCTTAAATGTTTTACCGGGCCAGCAGTCCTAAATCACTTGATGAAATACGCACAATCACAGACAAAGGGCAATCAGTCACAGGTTCCACACTTATCTCACGGTTACGATGGATGGTTAGCACTCTGCCGCCAAACTAATAACGTAGGCGAATGTGCCCACAGTAGAAAGAGACATTCGATTCCACCATCAGACACTTTGCTCAACACGGTATCATGCGGGCACCAAACCTGATGATTTGTAGCAACATGACGCTTGTGTTTTTAGTTGCAAAAAACGCCTTGGATTCTTTTACACCTCAATGTACGTAAACGCTATGGTTGTTTTAACTTGCACATTTCATTGCACCGACATTATTAGGTCCAAGTGATGAGGAGATTGTGGCAACGTAAATGGACTTAGTGTGAAGAATGGCTGCACAGATGATGGAAGGTGACGATATGTAACCGAAACCCTTCCATTTGGGCATATCGATTACCATAATCAGGGATAAACTAGTTTTTACAAAATGGATTGTGGTTACTTATGAGTTTGGACACTCTAAATGATGCTTCTATTATAGTTCTTTGTGCCTTAAAAAAACGTAATGTTTATGATTCAATCAGGAATGACGGCCATTTTGGACGCCATCTTAGTTTAGGATACTTATGAGTTTTTAACTCTCAAAATAATGACTTTATGAATTCTTGGGCCTCTTTAAACTATATATATAGACACTTTATTGTATTTACAACTTGTTTGGTTGCAAAGTTATGATAAAATATAAAATGGCGGCCATTTTGGACGCCATCTTTGGATTCTTGGAGGAGAGAACTCCAGGGGGATTTTTGGGGACTTTTAGTATGTTATTCTATCATATTCCTGGACCTATCCTGAAAAATTCAGCTTGTTTATCAGCTATATTTCCAGGTGATAACTGAATGCTCTTGGCTATATTGGACAGAGGAAGAGGAAAAAGCCACGTCATGATTCCTTTAACGTTTGTGGGCTATGGAGGCTGCTTATCCATTATCAGAATACGAGATTTCGTTATTAAAAAGGCACGAGCCAGCAAAAACAACTGCCGTTGTCTACACCTAAAGTTCGCCCCTCCCTCGGAAACAATGGCATCTATACAAAACACATAACCTGTTAGATGAGGTTTCAATTAAAAACCATTTCCATTATTTTTTTTTGAAATTATCAGCACACAAATACACACACACACAACAATTCTGTATGATCATAATTGGAAGGGAAAGGAACCCGCGTCCTGGGTCGCAAAGCCAAACACGGAATATATAAAAAAGCCCACACCTACCAAGGGCTATGTCAAAAGATTGGTTTGTGTGTTGTTCCTGTGAAGTATACAGGATACAAGTACACACACACACACATACACACACATACGTAAAACACTTATTTACAATACAAAGTTACTTCAGTTCAAATTTAATTACACGACCGTTAGTTAACTAATATATCCCTGTTTAGCAACCAACCCAATTCGCCTTCGAGATGTCAACCACTTTTTCAAGGTGCCAATTTCGATGGCATCCCATAATTCTTGGTCAGGCTTTTCCATGCCTGGAATCTAGTGAATCTTGGAATGAAAGAAGGGAAAAAAACAGACGGGAAGAGAAAAGAATTAAAAAAAAAAAAAAAAAAAAAAAAAAAAAAAAAAAAAAAAAAAAAAAAAAAAAAAAAAATTATTGATTTAGAATACACAAAATAAAACCGGGCCCCCCCCCCCCCCCCCATGTCAATTTGTCAATCTGTCACGTGTGGTGGAGAAAAATGTTTTTTGTTTTTAAACCTGTACTGCCTCGGTCCAGGGGACCCAATAACTTTTGATAATGCTTAAGTCAATTTTTTTGAGTTATAGCCCAATAAACAAAAATGAGCGTATCCAGATGCAGGTTTACACTGGTTTGTATAGAAAAATAATTTGTATACTCTTATCCTATCACGTTATCAACCTGCATTACATTACAAACGACTCTAATGCTGCCGTCTGACGTGGGACGTCATGGACAATCGGGAAACAGATCGAGGGTTACTGCGACGGCCCTCAAACCAAATAAGGTGCGAATATGCACTCACGTGTGGTTCAACATGGGGAACGATTGCCGATTCCGTCTCTTTGGGACGTTGCAAATTTATTCAAACAACCAATATGGCAAGAACAA
>JAMKCH010051817.1:0-25003 GCA_023653785.1 Ophioderma brevispina | reverse complement strand
AACCCAAAAAATTTAATGAAGAATGAATATTACTGATATGTTATTGACGGTTTTTGTTGAAAACATACACTGCAAAAACATCGGTGTTAATTGTAAACACGAGGGGTTGAATTTAAAACACCAAGCAAGTGTTTGGAGAGGACCACACCTATTCGTGTTTCTTAAACTTATACCAAGTGAGTGTTTTATATGACACTAATTTTGGTGTTACAATATATATGACATACACTTTTGGTTGTTTTAATCACACCACATGTCGGTGTTAATTATGTATTTTAACCACCCTTCTGGTGTTAAATTGACACAACTGGGTAATTAACACCCTTGGGTGTTCACAACTGGTTTAATTTAACACCCCTGGTGTTAAATTGACATCACTGGTGGTCAGCTAACACCCTTCATGGTTGTCCAGGGGACCACCAATCTTTGGTGTTATTAACACAAAATGTTGGTTGTTAACTGTTATTCGCTGTTAACTTCTAAACATGTTAGTAGAAATGTTTGCTGTTGTTATTGTTGGTTTTAGATTAGCTGCTATTCTAGCATACATAAGCAGACCACCAAAATGAATAAACAACATTTTGCCAAGGCAACACCAAGCGGTGTTAAATCATAAACTAACACCAGAAAATTAACCACTGGCAGATTAACACCGACGTGGTGTGCATATCAAACACCGGAGTGGTTGCATGTAGGTTTTTACTTTCATAAAGTTATAAAATTGAGAATGTAACATTCTCTTTCAGTAACAGCAAGTTGCAGGTCCCCAACGCGCAGCCATTATACTACCACCCCTCCAAAAAAAAAGTACTGAAAGCTAAAAAAAATAATGCTCACAAGTGGTTGAATGCCGGTTCGGCCTTACCTAAAACTCTCCCTAATATAATCGTCCAACTTGCTGAAAAATTCTTACGGTTGTCTTGGCCTTCTTGCACCCCCCCACCCCCCCCCCACATTGGGTCCGTTATTGTAACTTGGTAATCTATTATACGCGTTATCTGAAAGTCTTATTATAATCGCCCCAGTCCTTATTGTAACTCATCCCTAGTCATTATCATAACTCGCCCTTGCTGGTTATTATAACTCATCCCTGGTCCTTATCATAACTTTCCCCCTAGTGCTTACGGTACTCGCCCTTGGCCTTATGGTAACGACCTCTTGTCCTTTAAAACCGCCTTAGTCCCTTTCATAATCACCTCAGTTCTTGTCTTAAATCACCCCTTATTGTAACTCTCAAGTCCTTATCAATACCTCACTCCAAGTAACTTATCATAACTCGCCTCTTGGCCTTATCTACTCGCCCTTATCCCTATCATAACTCGCCTCAAGTCCTCATAACTCGCCTCAAGTCCTTATCGTAACTCGCCCCTAGTCATATCGTAACTCGCCTTTAGTTCTTGTCGTAACTCGCCCCCTGTCTTATCGTAACTCGCCTTTAGTCCTTATCGTAACTCACCTCAGTCCTTATCGTACCTCGCCCCTTGGCCTTATCGTACTCGCCCCTAGCCTTATCGTACCTCGCCTCTATCCCTATACACAATAACTCACTGTTAGGTGTTATCGTAACTCTCCGCTAACTCTCCGCAAGGGCCTTAACGTCAACTCTCCGCTAGGCCTATCGGTAACTCTCCGCTAGCCTTTCGTAACGTCTCTCTAACCTCCCTCACCCCATAATCTCCATGTTACCAATCCCACATAATAGGTGCCGCCCAATTTCAGCTTAGTATTAAATTTACCAAGCACCAGGGCCCGTTCCCCAACTCGTGCGTAACCCTACGTGTAAGACTAACTCTGCTATGTCCTCAAACAGACCTATTCACACCAGTTCCACAGTGCTTTGGACAAATTTGGTCCCAACTTCAGGCATGGCATAGATGCACGTAGTTTACGACGCAGTTTCGGGACGGACCCCAGGTGATTTTTTTGTTGTCCCCTTTTACGTAATTTCATCCAGAACAAACTCTGGTGTCACATAACAAAAATAAAATGGGTATTGATATTGTCATTGCAAGGTTATTTAATATATATTATTTTCCCTCATCAACAAACATACTAGATAGTTATACCAATTGATAGGTTAAAATTTATGGTAATACAAGACGAACACCAACAGCTAACCACTGGTGCAGCTAACCTCCCAAAGCATGGGGGCGTTTCTACTCCATCTTACTTTTTATCAAGCGATATCAATAATGCAGCCGGTCTGTGGAACCATGACAGGCAGGGTACCCATGAATTCATCATGGCGCTGGCCACAAAGCAAGGGTCACGTTTCGTCTTTTTTTTTCTCCCCCCCCCAGGGCAAAAAGCCGTGAAATATTGGATATATGTATAAGAAACTTCCTGATAATAAGGAGCTACTGTTGTGCGCACGCAAGCAGGACTTTCACACCGGACACAGGTTATTGGGAAGATCATTTTAAGATGGGCATGAATCATATTCTGCCACAATCCATGACTCCTTAATGTTGCATTTTAATTCTGTTGAGGCTGCCGAATTTCATAGGGTGGTGGCACATACTAAATTTCTTTCCCTGTTATTGTTTTCTCATATTATTAGGCCTAAAGATGGTATTAAAACAGTTAAAAAGGACACCAGAGTTCATCTTTGGAAAAGAAAACATGTTTTTGTGTGTTTCTTGAACTTTTTAAAGGGATGATTTTGTAAAAGTTACTTGAATGCAAAAAAGGGTTGTTTTTTTTAAAGGTTAATTTTGGTACCCGTTTTCATGTACAAAAGGGGTCAAATTGCTTAGAATAGTAACTTGAAACCACACGAAAAAGGGGGTATTTTTTGACTTGGGGACCGTCATGCGTTACGCCTTTGAATAGGAAGTGACACCACCGGGTGTGAAACAGCTGTGAAGCAAACAAAGTCTGATATCCGGATAGCCTCAATCAAAGAAAGTGAAAAAAATATGTGCACCCATTAAATCAGTTTAGTTTAAAGGAAATAATTCATATTTTTTGTCAGCTCATTTGACTTACCAATTCATAAATATATGTACTACATCACGATTCCCGAAAAAATAATACAATTTGAGTGTAAATTTAACAAAATAGAGGCATTTATTTTTTGCTTTTTTGACATACGACGAAAAACGGTCGGATTTTTCGCCACGGCTTTATCGATCAAAAGCGCCCAATTCTTGCTCTCCTCGGACGTCACAGTATGAACCTAAAAATTCTGTTGACTCGAATTGCCTGCTGCACTGGTAATATTGATGGATAATGAAAGTAATTAATAATAAAATAGAAAAAAAGTTACAAATGACATATTTGTTTCATTCATGGTGTTTTTTCTTATTATTGAGTGGGAACACTGCGATATGATGGGTCACAACGACGTAAATTATGGATGGTCATCACTTTGACGTTACCCAGAAAAATTTGCGCTGCATGTGGGGATTTGTCGGAAGCGTTTTCGAGTAAGCTATTGGCCGAAAATTAAAAGGGCAAATACTCAACATGTAGACAATTTTCAAACTTATTTGATTTTATGTCATACCTACGTTACTTTAAGCTTTCATCCATACCAATTTTTCCAAATATTCAGAATCATGACCTTTTCCTTTAAAGGTTCCCCAACTTTATTCACCTTCCAATGGCCTTCTTAATTCCCCAGTAACTTGACAGAAGGCAGTACCATTTTTCGGTTTTGGAGCACCCAGCTGGGATTCGACCCCACAACCTCCTGCCGACACATTAGTGTCTTATTAGGCCCCATCCTAAATATCCAAAAATTTCATTTGAATCGTATAATTTATAGCTAAATTGGTAATCAATGCCTAAGTTATACTAAACAGCTCTACTTGCTGAATTACCTAAGACATCACACCCTCACCAAACAAGAACGCACCTTTAGATTTGAGGTTTATGCGGATGCAGATTCATGAGACATAATGCCTAACTTGTTCTACATCTTGCTTCTTGTCGTGAAAGTTAGTCATTATGTCTCTTATGATCTTACCCGCATAAACCTAATGAAGGTTGTAACTGTTCACATACCAACAGAAAATGACCAATTGAAGGCTTGTAATTCGTCTTACATCCCAAGACATTTCCCTGTCTTGTAGGCGTTTTAGCACAGCTGGTGTAGCACCGTTGGTTGATTCGCTTACATTCCTTTTCCGTCTAAATTCAGATCAGCTGGAATATTTCTTCTTTGGACGGGCACCAAGATCTGTTAGGTGGGAGTACACAAATGGTCTTGTATTTATGCTCTATTTACCATCTGCAAGTTTGTGAGCAATTTACTTTGATATCATTTGCAAATTTTCATTGCTGCCAATAATTTTCTTTCAAAGGAAATATTCTAAGAGATAACTAACAAAATTATTAAAATCAAATCAAACCCTGCAAAAATGCATGTATCCATGTTTCATTTTACTTTTGATTCCTTTAAAAAGACGTTTTGCTAATATTTGAGAAGTTTTGTGACAAGTAGGTAAAAATTAACAGAGCACTTGGGTTTTATGTGACATATGCTTGTTACTGATTTTGTTTTATTACTAGCACCTACCATTTCAGGGCAAGGCATACTTCTGGCATAAATTTAGCAGTGCCCTCATATCAATCACCATTATTGTTTTTTCATTTATATTCTTGTAATTTAAATATGATTGAATACTTCATGGTCAAATACTGTTATGCAAATAATCCAGTATGAACATAATTAGAATAACAAATTAAAGCGAAAAAAGGCAATAGATGAAACGTTCTATATAGTTCTCTTTGATTTGAACTGGTTGTCTGAGGTGGGTGTATATGTGCAAAATTGATTCAATTGACTAAACAAATATATGGCACAGCAGTAATACAGACCTGCAATAGAATTGTGAATTCGAAACGGGATCTAAAAGTAGGTCAAATGGCTTAATCAATATTTTTGACATATGCACTGTATTTTTATTTTAAAGATGGTATTGACGATGCAAACAAGTTAAATGCCAATGCAAGTTTTTTAATGCATAAAAATATTCATAAAAATGTTTATGAATGGCAAATATGTGTCAATGTGGTAGAACACCTTTTCAGCAAGGGGAATCTGTTGTTAATAATTTTCACCCTATGCATTTCATTGGGTGACTTCCATTTGATGGCAAAAATTATAGGGCAACCTCCCCCTCCCCCCTGGTTAAACTCTCCCTGGTGAAGCAATTAACCACTTTTTGGACAATTCAATTTTATGATTTAATTAATTTTCAATAAAAATCTTTCAAATTGCGTAAAGTTATACTAAGACAGCTCTAATATGCTGAAGTACCTAAGACATACACCCCTCCCAAAACAAGAACGACCTTTAGATTTGAGGTTTATGCGGATGCAGATGGATGAGACATAATGCCTAACTTTCTACATCTTGCTTCTTGTGTGAAAGTTAGGCATTATGTCTCTCCCGCATAAACCTAATGAAGGTTGTAACTGTTCACAAGCACAAGAAAATGACAAATTGAATGACTTGTAAGTCATCTTACCATCCCAAGACATTTCTGTACTTGTAGGCGTTAGCACAGCTGGTGTAGCACCGTTGGTTGATTCGCTTACTTCTTTTCCGTCTAAATTCAGATCAGCTGGAATTTTCTTCTTTGGACGGGCACCAAGATCTGTTAGGTGGAGATACACAAATGGTCTTGTATTTCGCTCTCATTTACCATCATGCAAGTTTGTGAGCAATTTACTTTGAAATTCATTTGCAAAATTTTCATTGCTGCCAATAAATTTCTTCAAAAGGATTTTCTAGAGATAACTAATCAAAATTATTAAAATCAAAATAAAACCCTGCAAAAAATGCAGGTTCATGTTCATTTTAAATGTTTATTCACTTTAAAAAGAAGTTTTGCTAATATTTGAGAAGTTTTGTGACAAGTAGGTAAAAATTAAAAGAATCACTTGGGTTTATGTGACATATGCTGTTACTGAATTTGTTTTATTACTGCAACCTACCATTTCAAGGGCAATGCAGTAACTCTGGCATATGAATTTAGCAGTGCCCTCATATCAATCACCATTATTGTTTTTCATGTATAATTCATTGTATATTAAATATGATTGATCTATGGTCAAATGACTGTTATGCAAATCAATACCAGTAATGACATAGTTAGAATAACAAATTAAAGCAGAAAAAAGGCAATAGATGAAAACTTTCTATAGATTTCACTTTGATTTGCAAAATTGATGTGCAAAATTGATTCAATTGACTAAACAAATATATGGCACAGCAGTAATACAGAACCCGCAATAGGAAGTGTGATCGAAACGGGGATATAAAAGTAGGTCAAAATGGATTAATAAAGATTTTGACAGATGCACTGTTATTTTAAAGATTGTAGTTGACGATGCAAACAAGTTAATGCCAATGCAAGTTTTTAATGCCATAAAAATATTCATAAAAATTGTTTATGAATGGCATATGTGTCAATGTGGTAGAACACCTTTTAAAGCAAGGGGAATCTGTGTTAATAATTTTCCCTATGCATTTCATTGGGTGACTTCCATTTGCTGCAAAAAATATAGGGCAACCTCCCCCTCCTCTGGTTAAACTCTCCCTGGTGAAGCAATTACCACTTTTTTGGAACAATTCATTTTTATGATTTTAATCAATTTTCCATAAAAATCTTTCCATGGGGGAAACTAATCAATCACTGCTCTTAATCTTCACATATCAATACCAGTAGTAAAATTAAAAAACACAAAAAATAAATTCCACACAAAATTTTCTGAAGTTGTTTACAGTACTGCAATGCAAGTCATGGCCACATCCCCTTTTTTGTGAGCAACATGTAGCATTTAAAAGCCTGTAGAAATATGGTAGGATGTTAACCCTTTCAATCCTGGTAGATTCTGTGTATCTCTCTTAATTCCTTAGATTTACTTTTAAGTCTAACGAGACTGAAATTAGTGACAAAACCTTTTTTTGGACTTAAAAATTTAAATTCATGTGAAAGGCTTACTTAAAATAAGTCCTTTTGATTTGAAAATAAACCTTTACATGAGTTAAAAACTGTTTACACAATTATTTAAAGATTTATTTTTGAATCTAAAGGAATTGTTTTTAAATCCCAAAAGGTTTGGTCACTAATTTCAGTCACCTTAAACTTAAAAATAAATCTAGGTTATAACAAGAAGTCAGTTGCTTTTGAGATGGCTTCAAGCCAGCTTGAAAACCAATCACCTAAGACTAGGCTTGTTGGTACTCATTTGAATGCACTTTTCATGCTGATTACCATAAAGTAAGGAAAATGCATATGTGAAATTATTACCAAAAAATATTACCTCGAATAATTACGTCAACACTCGGCTTGAAAACCAATCACCTAAGACTAGGCTTGTTGGTACTCATTTGAATGCACTTTTCATGCTGATTACAAATATAGTAATGAAAATGCATAATTGTGAAATTTACAAAAAAAATATTGACCTCTGAATAATTACAGTCAACAGGTGTGTTGTCTGTGTGAAGGCCTGGACAAAAAAGAGGAGGGGGAAGGAAAAGGGGGGTAGTAGAAAAACAAGGAAAAAAGGAGTAAAATTGCCAAAAACAGGCTGAAAATCAAAGGAAAAGCTAAAATTTTGGCACTAACAAAATTTTAAAAATCAGGAAATCCTCTTAAACAAGGAGATTTCACACCCCTGAGTCAACTGCAAGGCACAAAGGACTAATGCCATTAAAACTGATTCTTAAACATCTGTGAAAATGTAAGCAATTTCATTGGTTGATTCCCGTGTTTTATTCGTTTTTTTTGGGGCTGTATTGCTAAAGAGTTGGAGATGTGTCCTTTCACTTTCAGTTTAATGCTGGTTTCATACTAGCTTGTCGTGCTGTCGCAGTGTCGCACGACAAGTAATTTGTGCAACAGCGCAAGCGTAGTTAACACGTGACCATAAAACTTGCCATGTCGCCGCGACAGGCTGCGACCATGCTGCGACAAGCCGATAAATCGATTAGTTTGTCGTGCTGCTCCCTGCGACAGACAACGAAGAGTTGACTTGAACTCAACTTTTCTGCGACACCACCCGATGCCGTAAAAAACTGACCAATGAAAATGCACGAAGTATTTACATATTTGTTAAACTCCTCCGCAGCAATGGGACATCGATAAAAATGATTCATTTTGGGATTTGGGTGAGACTATTTCAATGTAAACAAATGGCGCCATGATGTTGAGCTGTCTGCCGCAAAAACCACGAAAAAAGTATGAAATACTCGCGACACTGTCGCAGCGACACGCGACAGCACTTTTTGTCGCAGCGACAAAAAACAGCAAGTAGCGCGACAACACAACAACTTGTGGTTTTGCGACACTGCGACAGCACGACAAAAAGTATGAAGCCAGCATTAGGGACAGAGTAGAACAGATTTTATTTGCTCATACAAACAAGAAGTAACCAACAACAGGGCAAATTTGACCTACCTTGTGTTTCAGAAATTAAATATATAAAATACTGACTGCTAACTCAACATTCTTGCACTGGCCAAAAATGAAGACAAGATTTTCTTGTCTTTTTTTAAAACTTTCTTGACAAAATTGGCATAACCATATTATACCTTTCTCTTAGCAACTGAATATGCACAACAAGTGGTTTCAGTCTTCAAAGAGCCATAAAACTCTTTTTGCAGAGAAAATTGCACTTGTGAAAGAGTGCATTGGTACTGATTTCCACATGCTATTAGATTAAATTGTTAACTATTTCACTCACTTAAAGGCACTATCAGTGATTTGCTAAATCAGAAATTAGAAAAAATCATCAAAAATCACATTTTTGCATGACTCTAATAAGTATAGCTATCCTAATATACCCTACAAGTGCTAAGTCTGAAAGCAACCTAATAAGGACAGAATCGGATATTTCAGTCATTATTGTCCATCGGACACTTAACTGAATGGAGATTCATATATTTGAAAACTGCTGTTTTCTTCCTTTTCTGTAAATTTTTCAGCTGCAAAATATAATTTATGTGAATTATCCTTCACTTTAAAGCTATTCCTGCAAATTTCAAACATTTTTACTTTTTTTTTTATTTTTACTTTTATCACTGATAGTGGCTTTAAGAGTGTGACTATTACTTCAAAATGGGTTATTCCTGATTTGGCATTTCATAGAGAAGTTTTCACCTTTTAGAGTGGGCAATTCACTTACCTGACTTGTGATTTACAAGCAGTTAGGGCGATGAAATTGTAGCCTTGTTAATAAAAAATATGATATTGTCCTGGAAGATTAAGTTCACAACATCTATCACATACTAGATTATCCATTAGATTTTAGTTTGTTTGAACTAATTTAACACTGAATAGCTTGAAATGTTTGTGTCTATAGTCCATTTCTCTATTTCTGTGCAGTGATGTCATAACCTTGGCGCAGCTTTAATGCATAAGATATGCCGTCTTTGTGCATGCGTGTAAAAACGTTGTCGCTTTAAGCTATTGCACATGGTTTACTGATGCGACCATCAAATGGAGTATAGTGTCTGTTGGCATTCATCAAGTTTGTACTTGAAGTAAACAGGATAATTGGTGTGTTATGCCATTGGTTTACCTTTGCTCTACCAAACCAGCTGCTTGTAAATTAGGAGTTGGATGCCCTGACTCTTTTATAGCTAGAGAGTACAACAGCATAACTAGTGCATACCAAAGACTTGACAATGTGAACACTGACATTCATCTTGATAAGAAATAATTACCTGCATCATCGTCATCATCATCATCACTGATATCTAATTCTCCTTCCTCCTGTAAGTACTCCATATCATCCTCAAGACTGTCCTCACTCATGCGTCTTAGACTTGACGCAAATTTCTCCAGCGTTGCATCGGACACGTCACTGTCCTCCCGTGTCCTGTCCTTGCCGGATTCGTGCGACCGTTCTGACATTGAGCTATCCCCTCTTAGTCTCTTCAAATCACTGTCAACTCTTAGTCTCTGTTTACCGTCGCTCGTGAACGATGTCCCCGGGGAAATGGTCTCACTTGACATATCACTATCACCACGCAATCTGGAGAGCAAATCGCTGTCTACACGCAGGCGGTGTTTTTCATCTTCGGTAATAATGTCCATTTTGGGGACGGATCGTTTGTAGAAGGGGTCATCTTCTGTGTCTTCAGGTCCATAGAGTTTCTGTTCTGAGAATTCGTCATCTTGCCATTCTTCAGGAATGTGCACTCCTTCCATGCGCTGCTTGGCTGCAGCGGAGGCTACCGAGAGTTGACGCTCTTGGTCTTTTAACTTTGGTGTGGAGCGTTGTCTGGAGTCTAGTTGTTTCTGTTTCTGTAATAAAAACAAAAAATGTTAAACATTGGTCGGGGATAATCTCAAACTTTATGAGTGCGAACCGAAGCATATAGAATCATAACATTTGTACTAATACCATGATCAACAGTTGTGCTCAATACTTTTTCCCCCAACAGTACATTTAATTAGTGCTATAAAGATTCAGAGCAAGGTGTCGGAATTGCAAAAAGTCAACATGCTGTTGCATGTGATTCTTTGGCAGGACTTGTGCTTCTGACAGTAAATCATCGAAACTCTCAAGTGACAAGCAAAACAAACTCATTACACATAATACAATTACTGATGTTTGTTTATACATTGATCACATAATCACATGATGTCATCGGTTTCCTACTTTTGTTTATTCTGACCCTGTGGGCTGTGATTTCCTGACACTGTCTGATATTATGTCCTACATAAGTCTGAACCTGTCACTACATATTCTCATAACCAGGGCCAAAATTCATTGAGTGCATGTTATCTACACAGGTATCTGATGTACTGACCAACTAGTTATTGGGCACCATGTATAGTACCCAGTACCCATTGGTGGGTTGTATTGCATGTGTACAGTATGATGCGAATTTTTGAACTTTTGCCATGGATATGAGAGTAATCAACAGTAATTAGCCTACTTGTAGATGCAATACAAGTGAATTGATACCAATAAGCTTGTAGTAACTCAAATACAATGTACAACTACAATTTACAAGGAAAAAAAATGTTGGTATAGTTTGCCTTCATTTGTACAATCGTTAACCCTTTTCCTCACTAAACTGTTGAACCAAGCTATGTTGGCTTGAGCATGATAAGTTGGACCCAACTTCAATTTGGGTTTGGTTGGGGAAGTGGGATAAAATGGCACAGGATCTTTGCCACGCAATAATATTAATCTTAAAAAGAAAAGCTAAACCAATTATTTTTAACAGGTTGAAAGTTATTTTTTTCTAAATTTATTTAGAGAAGGCCATCAAAATTTAGGGTTGGGATTTATTCCGTTTTATGTAAAATTACGATATAGGCCTACATCATGCATTTACATTCTCCGTTAAGGTGGTATTAGGTAATTTTTCAACCGGCGATGATTAAACATTTTGGCTTTTCTTTTCAAGATTCATCTCGCAGCCTTTGCCACATGGATCCAATCCTATGGACAGCTAGTCACCCACAGTAATGTGGCAGTAACTAGAAGCCACAAACACCAAGTTTCAGTTAGTCCAATGAACTTAAGTGTTAGGGTTAAGCTTACCTATCTGTGTACCATTGACATAATACGACATGATAGTATCCACACATACCCTGAATCAGTGTTGGAGTAAGTCAGGACTCATGAGTCCAGAGCTGAGTCCGATTCCATCAGTGTCGAGTCTGAGTCAGAGTTCGAGTCTATTGAACTCAAGTCCGAGTTCACAAGGTCCAAGTCCCAAGTCCATGGGGCCTGAGTCTGAGTCCGAGCCCAGCTGGTCCGAGTCTGAGCCCAGCAGGTCTGAGTCTGATTAAAAGAATTTAGTTAAAGGTGTGTGACCTGATGGACAACCTCATCCCACTTCACCCTATTTTGGACCTTGTGGACTCAAACTCACGCCCGAAGGACTGACTCTGACTCGAAACTGATGGAATCGGACTCAGCTCCGGAGTCATGAGCCCGGAGTCATTCCAACACTGCCCTGAACTGTCCAACACGGGCTGAACTGTCCAAACCGAGAATTGCTAGAGCTATTGTCTTGTATTAAACTAACACAGACCAGGATGCATAACCAGTAACCACTTATGCATAACATAGTATGCGGGAATGGAAATCCCAACCATGGGTTTGTTTTGTCATTAAAGTCTACCCAATTCAAGAAAAACCAAGGAACTGAACATTTAGGGAGACAATTACCAATATACGCTCTGAAACACAAGAACTGTAAACAGAAATTTTATGGTGAACCTGCAAAAAATGACTCTTTTAAATTGGGTTTTTGACATTTTAACACATCAACATCAACAATGATATATCAATAAAAAAAAACATGTACAGTTTATTTGACACTAATTAGAATTTGCAAGGAAATTTGAAGCACTAATTTTTTGTAATCATACATTAAAGGCTGACTCAGAGATTTCCTGATGAGGCCGCTCTCATTTTTTAAACAAATCGTGTTTTTTGCATATACATAATGCTTGTCCATATACTAATCACTGTGTGAAATAACTAAGCTCAAACCGAAGTCCTTCATATAGAAAATCACAACTTTGTTATAAAATTCAGGATCCAGAATTTTTGTTATACACAGTATCCTATGGCACTGTTACTGTGCGTAAATGTTTACTGCATGAAAAAGGAAAATCCGATTCATCTCTAACTTTGGAATTAAGCATTTTAAGCGACTATCTTTAGTTCTAGTTGAGCATTTTTAATTACTACACAAAATAATTATATTTCAAAATCTCTGAGTCAGCCTTTAAGCACAAAATCTATAGCTGCTCTGCCATTTCAACTAGCACTGGAGTAGAAAATATGATGATTCTAGCTGCAAGAACACCTTTTTAAATGAGCCAATTTAGCAATTTTTCCTAATTAATTTTACTTTGTTAATCAACCACTATGTAATAACAATTACACTAGAAAATAAAATCTATATTTATAGCACCAATCATAAAAACAGCATTATTACAGGTCAATTGTGAAAAAATGTCAAGTCATGTTTATTTTGATTTTATAACATTTGTTTGATATGTTATTTCCTCATATACTTTATTTTCCTTTGAGTGTTTCTATAACTCTGTTCGGCAGTGTACATAATTTAGCTATAATATTTAGATACAATCAGATATGTTTTTTTCTTTTTAAGTCTCACAGAAAAAAAAATACTTGCAACAAAGGTGATATGCATATTAGAGATAAGGTTCCAATTTACTTTTCAGAAATTGGGAATTGAATTTTTATTGCTTACAATTCAGAATTAAATGTTTTTGTCAAATTTTACAAAGTTGTCCCTAAAATGTCCACTTATTATATGCAAAGGCATTTAATCCATTTAGAAAATCTCATCTCTAATAATTTTGTGGAAAATATAAATATTATGGATTAGATTTTTAAATTCATCAGCTGAAACTTGCAGTGTTTATGTATAAACACGGCACAAAACCAATAACCAAAACCAATTTGAAAATTTAACTTTGTAAAATAATGCTCAATACAAAATACCTACTCAGAAACGCTCACAATAATAGTATAATAATAACCAAAACATCTAATTTTGATTGTGCATTGAGAAATCCTGGACCAAAATTATGAAGTCTTTGAACATAATGTCAAGATGTGTAAAATACCAAGTGTTTTTGACATCAATTCAATCTATTATACACTTTGCTGAATCTAAATGAAGTATGTTTGGTCTGTCTAGTCTTTTTGTATGTGTGCATTTTTTGTTTGTATTTTACTCCTATTTTTCAGGGGATGATTATATACGGGGCCGGACTGGCCTCTTGATTTTCTCCTCGATATCATTGTTTCTCTGTGTGCTATGCCATATCTTCCCATAAGGGAGGGGCAATGTCATCCCTTAATCAGTTGATGTACATGGTTCATTGGGAGGATACCCATTGGGTGTCTGTCATTATTGCTTTGTCCAAGCTGGGTAACTGCCTGCATAGACTGACAACTTGCCTGATTTCCAGAATTAAATGCCAATATGCTTTCACTACGTCACACCCAAAACAAGTATGTCATGCATATCAACGGTTTTGAATGCTGAAATTTCAAACCCAAGGTGAACTAGTGCTTGAAAAAAACTAATGCGGCACAATGAATGTATACATGAAATGAATGATTACGGACAGATAGAGGAATATTGCTAGAACAAAAACAGTGGTTCTCAAACCACGAGTGTCGCTTGCTTTCGCATCCACCTTTCCCTTCAAATCTTTTTTACAATTGACTCAGATGACCTTTGCAAATGACCCTTTGACTTCTCATATGAAGGTTCCCAAGTTTGCTTGATGGCTCAAGTTTGTTTGCAATTGACTTCAACCTTTCAAATTATTGTTAATTTGTTTTTTTCAGCAGCCCATTTTATAAATTGATCTCTGACCTTTGACCTTGATATGTGACCCTGACCATATCTTTCAATATTAAGGTTCCCAGGGGCATCTATGATCCAAGGTCTGTAGCAATTGGACATGTACTTCTCATCTCCAATGAGAAACTTTCTCTGAGAACTAACTAACCTTTTGAAAACAGCCACACAGGCAGATTGTCAGACAGAATTGAGGGTTGGTATGTGCCTTCTGCGAATCTTGCAGGCGACACAAAAGGAAACCCACTTTACACAACAGACAGCAAAATTACATTTTTTAAATGTAATGGCTGCCATCTTTCTTCTTCACAAACGCGTCCTCCGTACTTGTTACTAATTCTCTCGTCTGGCTTGCCCACTGATCCTCTTTCAATCCTCCTTTCCTACTCTAAAGTGCGCGCTCTACCCCACTTCCCTTGCCTCTTTATGTACCCGTATCACACCACCATCTTCCTGCCACCGATCTTATCTCTGAAAACTTCTTCAACGTCGACACTCCTCATCACAACTATGATACCAGGCATATGACTAATGATCCATTCTCCAAACACCTAGCTACCAACACTGTTCTGCCATAAGACCTCTAAATCTCAAGGACCTAAGCTAATGGAGCAAAAAAATGCCCTACTCAACGCCAATTCCACTATTATCCTATATACTTCTCGTGTTAGATTATCTATTGCTTTTCAGCAGTGCATTATTTTTTCACTATGGCACTGGGCTCTGTCGATTTCACGGGTCATCAGATAATGCCCGCTCATCGAATACTGACAACTTGGTCACCCCAAGTCACAACTCCTGTTAGCTACTAGAAAGACCGTCAATCATTTGATCGACTTACTGCTCATATCAAGTAACATACCTGCATCGTATATACCCTCTACGAACTAGTATCTACAATCTATGGTGTCAGTCTACCTTAAAAAATTTATTGTGTTGAAAAAAATAATTGGTTTCTCGTTTAAAGTATTTAGGTTGAATTCACATGCGCAGACCATTCCAATATGGGATTTTTGTACTGTTTCTTTCCGAAACGTGTATATCTTATTAAGCGAGAACAAGCTTTTTTGTACTCTCAAAGTGACTACGTTTGGACATTAAATATTGATCTAAATATAAATTCCTATGTTATAATTTGTCAAATTAGAAAGCCTTTCAGAAAGTTTAAGTGCTATAACGACTTCCCTACCTCTGTGACGTGACGTCAGCGCGAGATTTGATGGCGGCACCAGTAAACCGCACAGCGCTGGCTTAAAAGCGGACGGCGTTTTTAACACTCGCGCACAAAGATGGCTACATTGACGCGTGCGTACAAGCTGCGTCCATGTTATGACATCACTACTGGCACGGAGTAGAGAATGGACTATATCATGTTGCTATGAATAGTAGGCCCATGAGAATTAAGTGTACTTACTTCAAGAAAACCAAATTCCACACAAATAAAAATCGTTTTCAATGCAACACCAGTCATGTTTTGTACATACATGTCGCTTGTTGTCTTTAAACATCTAACACAGTTGGTCATTGGAAATTGGTAAGAAATTTATATGCATTTATAATGCCAAATCGTCACTTGATGGGTTTGTTTTGGAACAAGTAAGGGGAGGTGCGATAAAGATTAGCCACTCTAAGCGTTTAGAGAGTCTGATTTTTCTTGCACCTTCCAGCTCATTTCAAAAAAACCTAATCCACACACTAATTGCGTCCCCCAAAGGTCTTTTTGGCACTATTTATGGAGTATAACTTTGGACATGTTGGAGTTATAGAAGTGTTTATTTCTTTGCCAGGCAGAAGATTAATCCTGATTTGACCAAACCCTCATGCAGTGTACAGCAGTTCTGATTGTGTGTACAGCCCATCCATTGTTTACATTTCTCAGCTTTTACTGATAACTGGCTGTTGAGTTCGAGAGTCTCATATTTCCATGCATGGCCATGGTCAGTGATAGACATACCCTACTTGCACCACTAGTGATAGTGACATTCCCTGCTTGCAAACTAATGAGACTGTCCAACCCTTGTAAAGGTAGCTATGTAACAGTTTTCTGATTGGTTGGGTCAGATTGCAAAATTTGGCTTGACAAATTAAACTGTAGAATGACTTCTATCAGCCAATTTATATCCAAATAATACGTCCAATGTTATCAATATACAATTGTGGTACGAATTACATTGTTTGTATGTATATTTAACCACTTATAGCATGGAAACTATTTCATTAGAGGCAGACGAATATTTCAAGTGTGGTAACAGGCACAACTTTTGTACAGCATGTATGACAGATATTACTACACCATAGTGATTTGGCCTTTAGCACTGGCTTTAACGTTCCGCTTTAAAATGGAAGTATGGTAACCTGAAGCTTGGTGTTCCCATGCAATGATGCGATTTCTACTTTCAAATAAACCAGCTGTATCAAAAAGTAACATGACACTGAATGTCTTTTGTTTCACATAAAGGTTGATCATTATAGTGTGAAATGGCTTGCATAGTATTCATTACAATATAGTGTTACCAACTCAATTTGTTGCGTTGGGCATTACACAATTGTCACTACAATGCTGAAGATTGTCCTTTTTAAGGACTTGTCTTGTTACTTTTAAAAACGCCCCTACAAATTTAGATAATTATGTTAATTATTAATGTAATGTAATGGAGTTGATACTATTGTTTTCTAAAGTATATACGGCCTCCGGCTTCTCTGCTGCCTGCACGACCCATCACGGTCGTGTGCAGTTATCCTGTCGAATGCACTAGGCTAGTCCTTATCCTTATATCTTAAAAGCAAGTTTAAAGTCCCTCTTGTCAAGCTGTTGAATGACCTGCCTTCTTAATATGTTAATCTTCCTCTCTTTTTCCTCCTCTTCTCTTTGTATTTTAATCTTTAACTTATTATTCATTTATACTCTCTTAATTCCTGACCTCATCTTTGTCCTTGTTGTCCTGTCCTGTATATTTTGTCTCGTCTCTGCCCCCTCCCCCCCTTAATTTTTTATTTTTCCAGTTTTAAGCATATCTCTTGTAACTTTTTCAATTTTAGAGACCCGGTTTTGTAGAGGGCACCGCGACCTCATGCCTCGCGTTTAGCAGCGTCCTCGTCCCTTCACCATATATGCATTCCAAATTACGGCTTGGTATTGTTTTTTCTGTAATATTTTCACCTATATAGTTCATACTTCTTGGAAAATATGGTTTGTCAGTTAACATGGTTCAATTTTAAATCATTTGTATACACCAATAGTTTTTCTTTGTACATAATTTTTATGGTTATCTATATATGAAGGTTAATCATCTTTTTTTATTTTGTATACATGTTTTGTGCAGAGACAAATAAATATCTGAAAATCTATCCGATAAATATCGTCCACAATGTGTTTGTAATTTGAGAGGCACTGCATGAGTGCAGCTGTATTTGCCTTTAGTTTGATTATTCCATCAGTGCAACTGTTTTAGACCCCATGCAAATGTCCTATTTTTTGAACCATTTTAAGCATGGGGAACACAACTTGGACAAATGAAGGGACATGCAAGAGCAATTATCTCCGCCGCAAAATTCAGAAAAAATCCTTGAAGGGATTCTTGCCAAAAATACTACAAAGATCATGATATGTTACAGTGCCCTCAATAATGCCCATTCTCCATAGAAAGCTGTGTAAATGTAGATTTTTAAGAAAATCATTTTCTGACAAAAATTTTGTGAAATTCCTCAAGAGTAGTAGTGAAAGAAAGCATCAAATCAGTTGTCAAAGTCATAAAGTGATGTCAACCATTGATATTGTTTTAATCTGTTTTTGTTGTAATCAATGAACTTTCAAACAGCTGTATTTTTCAATGCAAGCTGGGGAAACCGGTAAGTCCCATCAATCAGAGGGTGTTTTTTGAACCCACACCACAATGCACCGTTGAGAAATTTTACCTCAATAAGGTCATGTGATCTCACAAACAATCCCCATTCTTAACACAATAAAAACCCTGACTTCAGTGGCGTTCCTGGGGAGGCTTTTCATGGTGCGCACCCCTGGGGTTCATGCCAAACCGTGCCAAATCCCTATTTTTGTCCTTTATAGGTCTCGTCCAATATTTTGTATGATTGACCCCCCAATTGCAACAGAAACAATTTTGGTGTTAATATACTCTGAAATAGTCCAAAAAATAATAATTAAAAGATCTACCAAAATCGAACCTAGTGGAACATGTAGAAATAAAGGGGGAACTTTTGTACAGGGGTAAAAATTATAATTGTTCGCATTGATTTAAATGATGTAACAATTTATGGGGCTATACTCCTAAGGTTTAACAAAATGTTATAGTTTGCCCTATCTACGCATTAGTTTTAGTACATAAGCTCATAACAGTTCACGGTCATCCTGGGGTACAAATTCATCATCGGACTGGTTGTAAAAACTGTTAAATTGTCCCACTAGATAATAAATGTAATGAGTCCTTGTTTTGAACTTTCAATATAAGAATTACCGACTCGACTAGTTACCTCCCATAGACCCTTGTAGCCCCCAGTCACATTTTGCGTTCCAATAGCAAACAAATATTAATAGATGGTGCAACCATATATTTTCGGCACCTGTACCTTATCACGACCATTTGAACGAACAATTTTTTATAACGAACGGATATATCTGAAAATTTACCCCCATTGTGACCTTGAACCTATTTTGACTCATAACTAAAGAACTACAACCTGCAGATATTGCAACTATACCTTTTTTAATAACACATGGAAATGTAACGACCACGTTGCCATACTTTTCGACGAGCGTTTTGATTACTTTTTATATTTTGACCCCGTATAAACCTTAACCCCCCCTTAAAATATATGTTCCACTCCTTTGATTTTAGTAGACCTTTTTGATAGTTGTTTTTAAAGGTATTCTCAAATCAATTCTGTTGGAACTTGAATGCTGTTGGCAATTAGTTGTTGGGTTAGGGCAGCATTCATTATATTTTGACTTGCCTAGTCCCCCCGCTACGCTCCCCTTCATAAAGCAGGGTCTGGAAAGTGGACTTTTACACTCCATTTTAGCCCACAGACCATGCCTTTGGTAAAATTGTTAGCATGATCATGAACTGTCCTGTGGTCCTTAAACTTTTGAGCACTTTATCACTAGTACTGACAATGTGTTTAGTACAGTACTATATAGCCCAATGTCCATGCATTATGGATTGGTTCAAACCACCCTCTGGTCTTAAGTAAGTCCTGGTTGGTTTAATTTTGAACCTAAAATTAGACTCGGGCCAATATGTGTGTCTTTAATGTTTCTCAAAATCAGTGATTCACATTGCCGCCTGTCAACATCTCATTCCATCTGGTGTTCATGTTGTAATGCCACAATATATTTAAGTTTAATATTACTGACTGATACAGAACTTGATGAAACTCGGGTTTCTTTATTTTTTCTTCTTTGTGCACTATACTCATCTGGCCTATTGGCTTTACTAGACAGTTGGTATACACAGTATAGAGTTACTTCAAATTCATTTCCAAACTGAGTGGTCAAGACCCCCCGTCACATATTTGTCTTTCCCCTTTTCTTAAGACCCATATGCCAACAATTCACCAAATTCTAGCTCAACGGAAGTCAAATATTTAGGGAAAAGTTTGTGTTTCTTCCAGCTCCACAATCTTCCAAATTACTATTGTAACTCCCAAATTTTCAGTTCCCCATCTCTTCTTTCTAGGTTCTGCCACAACTGTTTCTCAAACCCAAAGTTTGGTGTTCTTTCCGGATCACCTTTCAACCAAAGTTAAGTGTGGCCCCCCCCCAAATCCCAGACACCCCTATGATTCCACTCATTCATGTGAAGTATTAACGATAGCAAAACTGGCAGGGGCGGATCCAGGATTTCCCAATAGAAGTGGCGCCAAATTTTTCATGGCGCCCACAAAGCTAGAACAACACGGCCCCGACGCCCTGTACCCTCATTTTTAGAGATCTCAGGCGCCCTGTCGTAGTCATTTGATGGTTCTACGTGCACACCGGCGCTCTATACCGCGCCGGGCGCCCTGTGCTCTGGGCAAAAAAATATAGGGTGCGCGCGCCGGGTGCGCCCTCTAAATCCGCCCCTGACTTGGGCTTACCAGAGTGCTTGCCTTATCAAAGACTTAAAACGTATATGGTAGAGGGCCTCTACACAAGCACATCGGACAAGACTTGACTCTAAATAAAGGCTATAGCTGGTACTAATATTTAAATCTAAAGGGGAAACGTTTTTTTTATGGAAATTAACACTGTTTCGCAGTGATCCACTACCCTTGACGGATTTGACAAGTCATAATTCTTTCCTAAATTTATCATGATATTACTAAGATCATTTTGAAGAAGGTTTAGGAAGGTGATTTTGTTACTGTTACTGGACGATGACTGCCGTACAAATCATGTACGATTCCTTAAATTACCGTTGGAAAGTCCCAGATGCTAAATTCGAGCAGTCCGTGTCCAACCCCCTTAGCCCAAGGCCAGGCTGGTGTCTGATTGGGGAACAATCAATGATTACATTGTAGCCTTTGGTTACCTATTTTAAATAATGGTCGAAAGTCCCAACGACCTTTGACACTCCCTTAAAAGTCTAAACACTGACATTGATCTAAACTATTATAAACCATTTCCGTCTATAGACTGTTTTCCAAATGTCCCAAAATTACTACTTTCCTTCATGTTACAGATAAGTTGTGAGCCCCTTTGTAATATTTATTCCTTCACTCTGACCCCAAATTATCGATCACTCTGATAATGAGACACCTCGAACCCTATTTTAAGTAACTTTTCATTTCCTTTCATAAAAGAAAATTTAAATGCAATTTTTTAAAGTAAATATTTGTGAATTCCAAGCCATTCATTAAAAACAAATTTGGCAACTTATCCCCCAGGAGAACTCTCGCCCTTCATACCAGGCTGGTGACACTGTGTACAAATGCCCATAGATGATTCGATATCGATATGATGTTGATAAGCGCACCCGATTTTCGATCAGCTACCTAATTAGCTAATAATTTTGCAGCAATGACATAATAAATTTATGCACAGACGTAGCCCGGGAGGGAGACATAGCGTAATAGCGCCACGCACACTGGTGAACTAAAAGCCAGATTTCATGCCGTATGCTTCAACGCTTGATCAAGTGTCCTATCCGGATTTATTTAGGATCCCTGTTTTATACATCCAACACAACACTGCCACCTGTTTATGATCCATTGCCACCTAATTACCTGTTTTAACTGCTCACATACAAATACTTTGGGAAAATGGCACATAGTAATAATAACTATTAGCATATTTTACAGTTTAATTAACCCCAAAGGCCATCAATAATGCAATAAATAAGCATTATTATTGAAATGATCATAACTTATCCTTCCACTTCCGCTCTTATTGTGATGCCGTACACGTACATCTTGAAAGGTTAATGCCGAGATCCCCCAGTAGTCTAGTCCTAATTAAACCTTGAACATGATCAATAAGCATCCTATACAACAAATTAAAAATTATACCTTACCCACTTTTAGAATGCACTCAATCACGTACCTCCCACACCCAAGTAATTCCACAAAACTTCCCTCAGCAGCCGCACTCCCATGAATGATTCCATAATGACATCAATCCCCTAAACATCCCAACAACCACTTCAAGAGGTGAAATTTTGACAGTATCACCTGACAGGGCAGCACTCCCCGTCGTATCCTACTCCTTATCATCAACTGTGTAGACACTGTTGCTATTCCGGGGGTAGCACCTTCAAATATCTATGGGTAAGTGTGGGTGCTTAGAATTTTACCAGTTTTTATACCGATTTGATATCTTACAAAGCAGGAATAGAGAATACTATGGAATTATTATTATAGCGCACCACATTGTATATTCCTCTTGGCAAAAGATCTAAGGCCAAGATTAGTAACTTTTACTTAGTACCAATCCCAGAGCTTGAATAAGATCTGCCTGCCACACATCCCCCTTTACTGGCATGCAGGATTGGGGGTGCCCCCCTGTGATCATAGGGGCTTTCCTTCTATCTGACGTAGGATCTGACCCTGTAACCGCTTTCCTGAATGTAAACGAGGAAACCCCACTTCCTGCCTTCAAATCCACTCACTAGGTAGTGAGATCATATAAACATGTCCTTTATTTATGCTTCGGTAGTCTAAATTGATAAACGGGTGAATGCATCAACGCTACCAATTTCAAAGAATAGTTTTGCCGAATTATCATATGTCAATTGTTTTAAATGTATATAATAAGAAATATCAAATAACATGTCAGAAATTGTGTAACAAACTGGTAAGGTAAAATAAAGTTGCCGTAGTATAGATACGCTGATTGTACAGGAGCTTTTGGAGAACATTCACAGTATTTAAGAAGCGCCATTGGCACATTTTCAACAAACGCTAAATTTCTTTCTTTCTATCTGGCTCTAAAAATGATAGTTTGGACCTTGGAAGGATACGGATATATTTAATGCACAAAACTATAAACCCATAAAACATATAAGCTACATAGTAGGAGTTTTATAGGAAGGCTAAAAGACCTCCAGTGATTTTTAACTGAATTTGTGGGCCTGTCTTAACTTTAATAAACAATATGTTTATTACATGAATGCACAGACTCTACTCATTGATATAAAGCACAAGGTCACCTGACCAGTCAAACCGGGTGGATGCTGAGGGAATCAACTCCAGAGTGTGTTTGTTCTGTGTTGTAACACAATGCTCCACTGCTACTGAAATGAAACCACTCCAGAATGGGTTTTAAAATATAAAACATGCTGATAACCCCTAAGGATGTTGATTTGAGCTAAATCGTTTTAGGTGAAGGTTTAGTATATAAATGCTTTACCACCATGTAAATAGCAATTTTTTGAAAAACCTTGAGTGTACTATTTTCTCAAATGTGCCAGTCCTCTTTAAGTTCATTTTAATGGGCTCTTTTTACTGAAACCAGGTGTGTGTCTTCATTTTTTTAATCACAATGTCACCTATAAACTCACTATTCACACTTGATTCACATACTGAGAACAAGTCGGATTACTGAGCTTTTGAATCACACATAATCACCATGAAATCATTTGCGATTTGCTCCTGTAATGGATATACTAAAATAATTTCCTTTGTGATTATGCCATGCATTTTTTGAAATTAAAACTCAAGCAACAAATAACAAAGAGCAAGGTTCCATATGTAACTCCATATGTACCCTCTTCGAAGTTCTACAAGACACAGGTTTTTTTTCAATTTTTGGCCTTAGGGTATTTGTTCTTGTGACCCTCCCTGGGCGCTACCTGCTTATCTATCGTCATCTAATGAAGCACTAAATTTGGTTGGTTATTTGGAGTTAGATAACTGTAATGAGCAAATAGAGATCTGTAGAAATTATGGTATTGTTTGGCACAGAGGGTATAGAAGCACCTATGTTGATTGGTTTACTCAGAGGGCTACTCATGTTTTAAGGAATTAATTCCCAATAACAACGCTTCTGTTAAGAACCGTTCAGTGTGGTACTGGTTTAACTAACAGTGACCACGAAAACTGCTAATGATTTTATGAGTATTTTACTAAAATTGGTATTTTAGCACAGAAATTGATAGTACTACAGGATGTAATTGTAATTATACTGATTGTTGTGCAATGTAGTTGCAAAGTTAATCATCAAATCATTAATCATAATCATTAAATTTATTTTCCATAATCATTAAAATTACAACACAACAATCACAAATATCATGGAGGATGTAACCGGAAGGCCAATAACACCAGAAAAGGTCACCACCTAACTTAAACGTTACATACATACAAATAAAAGAAAATGTACCTAACCAAACAAAAATGAACCAAGACACAAGACCAGTGGGAAAAAAAATATGCTGCTCCAAAAAAGTAGTTAATAGGGGATAAAGATTAACTTAAATTGATTTCTAAAAAAATGATTTTACAGATCTTGACTGCTTAAGGTTTTCTTTAACGAGATTCCACAGAATAGGACAGATGTTCTTAACTGTTTGATCAGAAAATTGCTTTTTTTGGTCTTTGCATTACATAATTTCTTAGATATCTCTGTGGTAAAGTCGTGAATTCCATGATGTTTTTCGTAAAATAGTCATTGAAGATATGTGGTAACAGATATTATGATGCCTATACATGAATAACTCCAGTTTAGTTTATAAGAATCATACACATTTAAAACATGTAACGAACAAAAAGAGGATTTGAGTGACTCCTGTAATGGCTATTTGATATGGATCGCACAGCCCATTTCTGAAGTTTATAATCTTATCTAGATAGCCGTTACAGGTATTACCCCATGCTAGGATACTGGGTGTTTTATATAAGGTAAATAAGATACAATATAGTGTGTAAAGTATGCTCGCCCCTCTCTCTCCGGAATAGTGTGTTTTAACTTATTTTAAATGCCACAATTTCTTGAGATTGTTTTTGAAATACCAATCGATATGAAATTTCCATGTTAAGTATTTTCCATCTATGACGAAAACGCCACAAAACCTTAGTCTTATTAACTTTTTCAAGGATTGCACCATCAAAACAATATTATTGGTGTTTTTAATCTGGCATATTTACTCGTTACACATTCTAGACCTAAAACCATATAATTTGTTTTGGGGGGGGGGCTACTCATTTTTCAGATCAATTATTTATTCGCTTTGACCC
>JAMKCH010051816.1:0-10198 GCA_023653785.1 Ophioderma brevispina | reverse complement strand
AATATCGTGTGTTTTTTTAATTGAAAATCATTCAGAGCTTTGATGATGCAAGTTCCACTCGGTATAAAAAACATTCATTTAGTAATATTTTACACGAAATTCACTACTGTTCTTGTGATTTTTATTTAACGTACGTGCAAGTTTCTCTACCATTACCTATCAGAAAATGGTCCTCATCTTGAAAATCGATCTACGGGCTTCAAATGTAGCTAATTTGCATGCAAATAACATGATTGGAAGTCGGGGATTTTTCGCATGGAATCAGTGCACAAAATCTATGGAGTTTGTGACGGAATCTCTGAAGTTTGTGACTGTTTCCGCTGTTTTTTGCGGAGCAGATAGAGTGTTAATATGGGTAATATGCCGCAAGATACGTGGGCTAGGCACGGCCCACGTGCATTCTGTTGTGCAGAGCAAACGGGCGTGAGTGAATTATGACAGGCAGAGTTAAAGCCTACCGTGGAGAGCACATTGCGTTGTTTTAGGGGGTTAGTTAGAAAATCCCTTTTCTCTTTGTTATAAAGCTCTAAATGTTAAAAATACCTTGCGTATGTTTGTACAACAATATCCTCTAGGTGCAAAAAAGTCAGAGAGAAAATGAAGCATATTTACATGTTCAAAATGAGAACGAAATGTCTTAGATCCCCTTAACTTAACTCTGCATAGTGGTTTTGCGTGCCTGAGAGATTTACGTGTAGCGGCCCGTTTATTCGCACTTGCTGTGATTATTTCACGATTGCTCGCTTAATCCAAGTCATATAAAGTTCTATCTCGCACAAATAACATGAATTAAGATTATTAGATTACGATTGGAATACCGAGCAAAATAATTTGCCTCTCAATAAAAATTATGTGTGGGATTTCTTTTTCAACAACTGTTCAAAATGCTTGGTACTTACGGTGTACGTGCATAGCCAACATGGGACACGAGGCTCATGAATATCGATCACAGAGATAACCCGCCCCAGATAAGCCCCCGCAATCCTTGTAAGCCATTGGTCATTTGGTTCAAGACGATGACATCATACTTAATTAGGTCCGCCAAGTTTTGTGGACGGAACTCGCCATCGAAACCCACGTTTATCAATCTCGACCCCAAAGTGAAAGTAAGTAATCCAATTTACCAGGTATGCCCGCACGAATGGTGAATTGAAAATTTAGCTGGGAGTAGTTATCGAGCCCTCCCAATTGACCTGCATGAAAAAGTGCAGAGGGGTAGGACATTATCTGCTCGATTTGGTCATTGGGGAATTTGGGAAAAACACACCAAAAAAGAAAACCTCAAAAATTAAAAAAAAAAAAAAAAACCATTGGACTATCATAGTAGTCTATATTATACATCGCTGAATATTCAATTATATAAAAAATTAAAACGGGAAAATACTTTTGCCAATCCTTGAATGATAAAAAGTCAGTGTGCGTGACTATTTCAGTGTAAACAATACATGGCTTAATTCCTGACGAAATAGACGCCGTGCATGGACCCCAAACTATATATAGGCCTACCAGCTGCTATAGCGCAAATAAGCAGTTGTTTAACATTTTAAATCAACGGCTTATACCCGGTTCACGCCCAACCTTGTTTGGAAATGAAACAACTTGTTTTAAAAATTTCAAAAAACTCAATAAACGTGAATTAGCGGCTCTTGATCTCTATCACTACACTTTTTGGTCCGATCTTTGTTTAACCATTTCGTCTAAAAAGTGAACTTTTTTCTCCGGTGCGCTATACATGTCTGAAGCTTTCGGAAAATGGGTAATAATAATCTCATACAAAATTGCATTTCATGCGGAAATCAAATGGGGTTCCGCTTGCACTTCCGCATCCACGCGGATATTTGCAGTTCCGCATGCCGAAGTGCACGCGGATCTTTGCACTTCCGACTTCGCTGATATTTACAGTTCCGCATGCGGAAGTGCACCGAAATTTGCACTTCCGCATATAATGGCGGGGGTAAAAAAAGTGTAAATCTCCCTCCGCGTGTCACTTCCCCATGCGGAATTGCACGCGCATTTGCACTTCCGCATGCGGATGAAAGCGGAATTTTGCAGTACCGCATCGGAATTGCAAGAAACGGTCCAAAAAAATAGTTCGAATATCTTAACCGTGAAATTGAACTTGAAATGCCTATTTACATAAAAATTAAGTTGATTTCCAAATGGGGGAGCATTTCAAATTGAAAGATACATGCATGTTTTATGGCCATGACGGATCGAGACTCTGCTTGTACATTTTCGAAGCTTGCCTGGTTTGGGACAAGATCATAAAGAAGAACATATTCGCAGCCATTTTATTTTTAAATTTATAAGAGAAACTTGAAATAATTGAGGTTGTCTTAATTATTACCTTTGTGGTTATTATTAAATACAAGTCCATGATGGGTGATTGTTCAATGTGTGTGTTATCAATCTTTGATATAATTCATGACCGCCAACAGAGGGCCATAGACTTACGTGTGTAAGTGGTTGTTTGACCTGTTTTTCTCTAGATGGAGGCCATTTTGTCATTTCCGCTTTGTTTTCGAAGCCGTTTTCCCAAAAACCCCCAAGGGGGGTTCCAACAAGATAGTGTAGTTAATAAATACCTAAAAAATTGAATTTGGATTATAACTAAACTTTCGAGAAATTTGCCGATGAAAAAGTGTAAAACCTTTTTGGACCACTCTGTATGTCCCTGATCATGATCTTCGAAAAGAATGAGATTTGCATGTTATCATTTTCATGAAAATGTGCAACCTTTACATTGCATTATAAAATTTATATGTTTATAGTGGAAAAAAGTTTTTTAAATCAAAAAACTAAAAAATTAAAAATGAACAATTTTTCTTGGATCCCTGGACCAAAAATTGAAAAACCAGTGATATTTGTCTTTGTTTTTAAACATTGGCATGATCATAATGGATTTAGTTCTGTATTTGTAAAATAACAAAAAATTCAGGATTTAAATTTGATCAACAAGGCCCTCGGACATCACCATTTTGTAATCAGGAGCACGTGGTGTGATCAAAATGGCAGCAAAGGCAGGACAGGCATTAATTACGGTTTCATGGTTCAACCTCGTAAGTAGCGGCGTATGATTGGTCAATACGCGTCACATGACCATAAAAAAAGTTTATACATGGGCCGCTGTGACAAATGCCGAAAGTGGCTAAAAATCATGCAATTATCAGGGCTGAATTTATATTCAAATGATTAATTTTTAAGTAATAGTTAGCATAAAGTCGGTGAACATGAGGGGCAAGCCCTCGGGCATAAACAGCATTCATACCCAAAATACTATAGTGAACCCCTAAAATCTAGCCTAGCTGCTAGCATATTTTTCTGATGAGCGAAAACTTTTTCTCTTGATTCAGAGCTAGCATGTTTTAAAGATATTCCTGCTGTTCTGCTTATTATTAAAAGACACTATCAGTGAGTTATCCGAAAGAGTGAAAATGTTTGAAATTTGATAAATGTTTTAAAAAGTGAAGGATAAGTCTGTATAATTCCATATTTACGTTTTCAAACTGAATAATTAACAGAAATAAAGAAAACGCAGTGTTTCAAATAGACGAATCTCCATTCAATATGTGTTGTAGTAAGTGTCCGTATGGAAGGTAATGACTAAAATTGTTCGATTTTGTCCTTATTAGGTGCTCATGGTCCTACCTTGCAGGGTTGTTATAGATTAGAGGTTAAAAACCTTGCGCCTAATGTTTTTATGTTATGATTTGGATCGTAGGTATTGTTTTGGTTGAGGAATTTTTCCGCGGGGGGCGTACCTAAAAAACATTAGGCGCAAGGTTATTTAACCTCATTTATAACTGTAACTTTGCTAAAAACTGTGGTTCTTGGGTTTCCATACAAAAATCCCCTCAATGCATCATTCTTTCTCCAATCGCAATTTTCTCACCCCTATTTAAAAATAACGAGTCCATGAATAGATTTAAAATTAATGGTTTCCCCCTACGTCATACGGTTGATCAAAAAGCTTTTACCAATTAGAATGCGCTTATACATTTCACCGGATTATGCAAATCATTAACATAGTACATTTAGTTCCCTGTTATGGGGCCACATCTAGGAATAAGGCATTTTCATGATTTGTGGAGTTTAATTAACCGGGAGTTTGTACGAAGGAAAATTCGCATGGAAAGGGGACGTTTTATTATGTCAAGTTTCATTTTATACTTTGTTTGAAGTTTATGTCATATGCAAGGGACGATACAACGTTCTGGAAACAGCATGTTTGAAGTTCAGAAATTTGGTCCAAGTGACGGTATGTGGGTCTGGAGAGCCTGCTTAGGCTATTCAGCATGTTTAGCCTAACATCGCCATATGGCGGGGATCACAAAATTCTTTCAGGCTTGTTGTATACAAGTCTCAAATCAAGTGTTATGTGTGCGCCTGAATATTAAGTAGTTGATCTGTTTACATTCTGGATACCAGCTGACCAGTGGAGCAGTATTTGACATATGCATGACATGGCATGGGCTGTGGATAGGCCTAGGCTATAGGCTAGGCTATGGTTCATAAACGTGGTTGATTCATTTTGACATGACTGTTTGACTGCAGTGCAGCTCGGTGACACCATGTCATGCACAGACTTATAACCATGTAGGTTTTTACAATATCAATCAAGAAAAATCATGCAACATTAGTTTATTCTATAGATAGCCTCAGGCTCAGTCAGAGTCAAACTAGTCTATACATAAAATACCCGCCCATAAAATATTTCATCATTGAACCCCCTGAATAATAATATTGGGAATGTTGGGTAAACTTAAGTTTTGAATAGCACATTTCAAGTTCAATTAACACAACTTTTTCAGTTTACCCTACCCCCAAAGTAATGTTGCTCTATCAAATTTGCAATGTGGTACAATGGGTATGCTTGAAACCTTGTTGATCCATGTTGTATTGAAGCTTGTGTTGTAGCTACTGCATGCCTTGGTTCTGGTTAATATTTATTTTTTCCCTGGCAAAAGTGGGAGGTAGGGCTTTTTTATATTTTTATACGAAGACACTAAAATTTGGCTCTTTTTTCACTGAAAATGTGATATTCCCACTACTTCTAGCCGCACAAAACAGCTAAAACCTGTGAGGCCTTTTTTTATTTTTAATACAGGTTTCTAACTGAGGGAACAGATCCCTATGTCTCAAAAGTCACTAAATGCTGTGGCCCGTCATCCTCAACATTTCGGATTGAAAACATTAAAAAAAGTTTAAGCAATATCCCGAAAAGGTGTGAGGTAGGGCGAGCTACGGGAATCTATTAAGTGGGAATTCAATTTCAGACCGGGAGTTCAGTCTGAATCTGCCACCACATCCTTCAGTTTCACTTACAAGTTACTATTCTGTTTAGGCTGTCATTCCTAGGGTGGTGGCACAATACAACAATTCTTTCCCAGACAAGTTCTGCATAATATCGAATTCATCCTGTTTTAGAATCTTGTGGACCCCCCCCCCCCGAGAAAACCGGGTACATTAATGGTGTATAGAACCAAACTTCAGCGCACGTATAAGGAGCTTGAGCCTTGAGTATTATTTCAGCTTATGCGAACTTCGTCATGTCCCATCCATATCGTGTCCATCGGCATAAGTAATACCCGTTATATATTACATGAATTCACATGTCAACAAAATATTTATTTACATTATCTCATCATAAACAAACATCTACACAACGTTATGTTTCGTTGTCAGTTACTATTTTTGTTAGTTACGGAGTGTCGCTTTACATGTTTCATGCATTCATGACTCCCATGCTCTCGCCATTCTGAATTCACCGCGAGCTGGGCCAGGGTAGTCAGGGAAATTTTTATCCATGTTCAGGCCGACGTTTATTCAAATTTTTGATCTGTAGTCTTGATATCACAAAAGCGAGTCATTGTTGCGCGTATGACATCACAATTCGAGGTCATTGTGAGATAACAATGACCTGCGTCTTGTATGCGTATATTTATGTAACATAAGGTTGATTGGTACTCACATATACATATACAAGGCGGGGTCTACATGGGTTGCCAAATTAACACTGCTGTCGCCGTGTCGCGATTTAAGCGCACTTGGTGTGTCGCGGCTCGCTTTTTAGCCCCAGCTAAACGGGTCGCGTGTCGATCTTTATAATGTGTGCCATCGGATGTCGCTCAATTTCTTTGATCGCATGTTGGAGTTTTCGCCTACCAAAAAATGACAAATGGGTCCAGGAAAATAAGCATTTAGAGAGCGCTATTGCCGGATGCGATTTGTTGGCAATGCTTTTTTTTGAGAGTATGATAAGGTAGCATTATTATCCAATTTGAGCTGGGGGGGTTGAAAAAGGGGGAGAATTCAGCTAGAATCCCGTTCGATAAAATTTAACTTTATCTACATGTTCACATCATCAGAAAGTACGGTTATGTACAGTTACCTATGTTTTAGGAAAAGCCTCTTGCATCGCAGTCTAAACAACGTTGAAGCATGTCAGGAAAATTATCATCGCCGTCTTTGGAGCTATTGTGGGTACAATTTGAATAATGTCCGACAATGTTTAGAGCCAAAGCTTAGGCTTTGTGTAAAGGACGAGCAACGAACAAAGTTTTGCGAAATGGAAAAACCAATGTTGCACTGTGCACCTGGTGATGTAGCTCAAGTGCTAAGCACGAAAAACCATAATTCTACAACATTCGATGTCTTTGCATAATTTAAAGTTTTAAAAAAAGAAAAAACCTAAAAAATTAAAAAAAAAAAAATATGTCGAAATAAAATTTATATTTATATCAGAAATGTTAGCAGACATCGGTAAATAACTGTCTTCCATGCACGTGGCGGATTGAGTTTGTGTGCAATTGCATTGTTGGGCGGTAGCCTCTTTCTACTGTCATTTTAATGGCTATGCAGTTATAATAGGTGTAATGAAGGTGCGAGTAAGAACAACCCAATAGGTATTGTTGACAACAATTGGCAGCGGAGGGGGATTTCACAAAGAATTTTGCCTCATATTTACGAACGTCATTTCATTAATATGCGAATAAGAAATGAAACGACTGTGAAATCAAAAAGTATGGAATGCAAACGTGGCAAATTCAGTGTCGCTGTACGGGCCTATGAAAAATGGTCAATGATGAAATCGGGAGTGATTTTTTTTCAGGGATTTTCGTAGACCCTCTCCGGGTCTGTGGTATAAACGATGGTAATGAAGAATTACAATCTCTCTGCGGAGTGCGAGTGGTGTTTTTGATTTTGTTAATCATGGACAAGTTGTTCGTATGAGCGGCCATGGGCGGCCATGGGGTCAAAAAGGTGGCAGCGCAGGATAAAGGACCGATGCCAAAGGGTGCAGGGGCCCTGCTGATTTTTTAGGGATTTTTAGTTTTTTATTTGTTTTGGATATACATTGGATGCATCGTATTCTTGAGTGCCATTACAAATAAATAAAACAAATTTTGTATAAACGACTGGTAATCATAGACTACAATCTCTCTGAACAGAGCCGAGACTGTGGGACAGGCTAGGATTTTCGGGGATTCGCAAACAATCCTTATCACGATCAAAGATGTAATACAAGTTGTAAATAAACGTGACTCAAAACAGAGTGGAATCTAAATCTCTATTTTTGTTGGGCTTATTCACAGTAATTTTTAATCAATCATTGATATTGCTTAAGTAAATAAGAACGATTAAAAGATGATTGACAAGCTTTTCTATCAGGCTGAGTTTACCCCGTGTATTGAATGGAAACGTTCAAGCATTCATATGTTAATAGAAGTAAACAAAAACCAAAAGGGGGAACTTAAGTTTTAAATAGTCAAAATATTTTTAAAAAATCATTGTAAAAAAAGACAAACCTAGGATTATTGAACAATAAATGATAAGTGTTTAATTATCAAATTTGTCATTTTTCATATGACTGAAAAGAAGAAATCATGGCGGCGGGCCGGCGCGGCGTGCGGCTGGGCAGCTGCCAGGCAGTGAAGTTGATACAACAATTTCATTTATAGAAAAATGAATTATTACCGAGTATAAAAAAATGTTAACTCATAACTGATACTGTCTTGAGGATTACTAAACTGACAAAAACTCTCAGACCGCCAGGGAAGATCGCATTTTGGAAGGTATTTTTAATACGTCCTTAGACTTCTATCGCTGCAAGTTGTTTCCCACAAGTGGGTTCGCGTGTCAAAGCATACGGAAGTTATGAAAGGCGTACGTCGGTATTTAATTTTCCCCCAAAGTCGCGTGTCGAACGATAACGTAATTTTGGGAAAATGTCCGTCGCTCGATAAGAGACTGCGTGTCGAAAGTTCGCGGGATAAGAACGGCGTGTCGCGCGTTGAGCGTGTCGATTTTTACCCATGTAGGGACCCTTCATAAAGTTATGAATACCTGTTCTTGTTACAAACTGCAAAAATTCTTTGATTTGATGATTTTTTCAGAGTTTCTGATTGAGAAGACACTGAAGTGCCTTTAGTGCACCCTGACCCATAACCCTTCATCACCCATATTACTTCCCAGAAGGCCAGGATTTCTGGTGGGCGAAATTTTTCATTTCATTCTAATATTTTGTACTAAAAGGTAACGTCAGACACATTCATTCCCTATGACCATTTTTGTTCAGGACTGCATTTGAACTGTAACTGCACGTAGGAAGGCTGCTTAAAAATCTGTAAATCAAATTGAATATTGCCAAGTGATCCACTTTGATAACACAAAGCCAAAAAAAAAATTGTCCACCTGATAGTTTTGTTCTTTTGTTTGATTGACATGATACTGCAAGCTACAGGGGGTTTCCCATATTAAAGGCACACTACGAGATTTTAAAACAAAGGTTTTGTGTGTATTTAGAAAGATAGCTACCTAATGTGTCACTTCTAAGTTCAGTAGATGTGGATTGCCATTTGATGTTGAAAAACATTATGTGAGTACATCAGTCCCATAAGGCCAAATACATTTGTTCAAGCTCCGGTGCATGTTATTTTTTATTGTCGCGCGTTAGTTTCTCTAAAGTCCAAATTTTTTTTTTTTTTAATTTTTAATTTGTCTATTTTGGTTAAAAACCCTAATTTCTGTGCAATACCTAAGTCTTTATTTTGAAGTTGGTTTTTTTTCTTGCAACGACCCTGCCCTACCTGAATTATTACTGTATTGTTTCACTAATAAACGCCCCGGGGTCGTTGCATTTTTCAAAAGAGGGGGCGTTTATTCCAGTCTCAATGGAAAGTCAAAAAATCCCACACAGTTTATAAAAGATACTGGGGGTCCAGCTGTCGTTATACACATGAAATCCACGAACCGCAAATTTATACTTTGTAGAAAGCATTGATGACAACAGTGATTATGATACGGATTATGACAGTCCTGGCCATTATATCGATTTAGGTATAAAGCTTAACTAATTTTCTTGAAGTGTTTTTTATCCAAAAATCGTGGGGGCATTTATTAGAGCAGGGCGTTTATTAGGAACAACACGGTACGTAAACGTCACTTCCAAAGATGGATTGAATACGCAGGAAATCTTCGGCATTTTGAAAACCAAAAGGTTTACGAGTTGGAGACCGAAACCAACATGTTTAATGGGTCGCGTAATTTAACAGTCTCCTTAGAATTTGAGCCATAGTTCTGTCGTTACCATATACATTTTGACCATTTTTATGGATATTATATTAAAAAATGCTTAGGCAAATGTTTTCAAACTTGTGGAAGTAATTTTCAGTTAGGGTCATTTCATTATGTCTGAATAGTTTTCATGCTAATCATTGTCCCTTAAGTCAAAAACTGTAGGTTGCATTTGTGATTCCAGCACCTTCTTGTTTATTGATTGTCACTAGATATCCGTTGAGAAAAGCTTATTCGCAAAAGTTGAGTTGATCCCAATCTTGCCGGTTTGTGTTATGAGCAACAGCTTGTTTCCCACGGTCCCATAAAGCCAACCCCCCTGTGCTGTTAAGTTTCGGACGTTTACGGACAGGAAAATACAAAGTTGTGGAATTTCTTACAGATCGGCCCGAATTTGCACAAAGATTAGATGTACACGGGATTTATTACGGCTAACGGTTCAGATGATATAAGGAATCTAAACCTTTGTTGAGGTAAGTCAGAGACGAGGCTGTGGATCACGGAAATGCCCCTTTAAGGAGCAAAATATGACAAAGGTTTGTTTTACAATATTTCTCCAGAAATGATCACCTTATTGGGCTTACAATTGTAATTGTCAGCAAAATGAAAGCCCCAATGATGG
>JAMKCH010051815.1:0-10393 GCA_023653785.1 Ophioderma brevispina | reverse complement strand
GCTGTGTTCAGAAGGAAACAGATCTAGTTTCTTCTTTCTTTCATATTGTACCTTGCTTCAAATGCTACTAGTGCCAAAAACGGCTGGGCCGATATTGACTCAAAAATTGGTCAGAAGAACACTGACCCAAGTTACATCATAGTTGTAAATATTGACATTTGACCTCTCGTAGGGGTCAATATAGGTCAAAACGAAAAAAATTTGAGGCTACTTCTTTTACAGATTAGGTGCGCTCCGTACGAAAATTCCGCATGAGCATCGTCTTGGTCAGTGTATACAGCATGTACACAGACTTAATTATCGGAACTCATTTAACATTCAAAATGGCGGCTATTATCTAATAATATGCAAAAAGGGCCGAATCTCAAAATCGAACAACCTGGATAGGTGAGTCTGCGGCAAAAGTTTCGGATAATGTCGAGACGAATCATGTGACAGAATATTGGCCATAGGGGTACATGCGAGATATGCAAATGAGCTAATTAATATGCAAAAAACGCTATAACTCTTAACCAAAGTAGATATTTATGTCAAATTTGTTCACAAGAACACTGTGAAACAAGGCTCTATTACTTATGTGCAAATTTGGGATAAAAGGTCAAATGGGGTCATTAGGGGTCAAATTATAAATAAAGCTTAATTGGACTAAATAGGAGTCACTTGTAGATCAATGAAAAGTAAAAAGCAAGAGTCAACAGGGACCTCGCAGTGAGCCATCGTAAGGGGTCAAAAGATTCAAAAAAATACACAAAATATCAAAGTTGCTTAATTGCTAGAATGCCTATGGGTCATCTTGTAGGGTTCAAGTTCCCACTCAACGACAGATGAAAAACGTCTTACATGGTTAATTGTGGGCCCATCTGGAAAAACTTGATTATTGAATCATTGCTAACACTCTTTGGGGCCGTGTAACATAGATTGGGGTCAAAGTTCACATGGACAGTGCAAGTAGTTACCGCATGATATATCGTGCTTTCTAAGCACAATCGATGCCTAGTTTATACTGTCTTTTATGTATAAAACCACACACCTCCACCCCTTCTGTGAACTCTATTGAACTCAAGATTATATCCATTTAAATTAAAGTCATCATGGTAATCATTTGAACAGGTTTCAACTAATCCAAATGACAGCAAAATACTATCGGAACAATTTAGGAAATCTTGAAAAGAGTCAATTTACTGGACAAACACCTTATATTTAAATTTAAACATTGACAGTTATCCTTGTGAGGATTTTACCATACTGTTGAACTCATTCATCTGCTATAATACGGGATTGACTATTAAATTCCCCCTCATCGAGATTAGTTTGAAATATAGTTGGGTCTAGATATAAATGTTCGTATTTATTCTAATTTGTTTATATCTTCAATTGTAATTTCAGTTCCAAAAAATCCATAACAGGGCCAATAAGTAATCATTTTCATCTGGATTTGATTGAATGGTAAACCTATATCATTATTACATATATTGCAATGCCAGAATGGGTGATGGTTTTTGCTTAAATTCTTTACCATGTCATATCACTGCAACAGTTATGAGTTATTTCTTACATAAAGTACACATTATGTCCTGTGATTCTTTGCATGCTTACGACAAACAGTACAAATACATGCCAAGACTAACACTAAAACACCCACAACCACAGGTTACAACAGAACAAAACAATACAATGGTTATTCAGCCTGAAAGACACACTAAAGTCAATAAAATAACAAAATTGACGGATTTTAACTGGCACTCGTACCCGGAAATGAACAAAACTATATGGGCGTGTATGGCGCTGTAGTATACAGTAGTATGGCGCTAGATGCTGAGAGGATGTGCAAACACATCCTTGCGTTACTCCATTAGTTACTGAGAATCTGTCAGAAGACTCAGGATGATCCTGAACACTCGTCATCATACCATCGTGTGGAAAACTGACCACCATGAGATAAATTTATCTGGACATACAAACGTAACCCATGATTTCCAAAGGACCCTCACGGGCGACCGAATCGAACGCTTGGTTGAGTAATGAAAGTCAGTTAGAGCGTGAGGAATTTTGTTACGTGACACTTCTCTTGGAGCTACGTACTACAAACCGGGACTACAAAGACCATGCCAATGATTCCACGATGCTTTCTGAAGGCCACATTGACTATCTGGAAAGAAGACATGTCCAGCAATTGATACAGGATATTCCTTTTTGGATGTCACAGGACTGACGGTTTCCTTTCTTTTT
This sequence comes from Ophioderma brevispina, assembly GCA_023653785.1. Taxonomy (NCBI): domain Eukaryota; kingdom Metazoa; phylum Echinodermata; class Ophiuroidea; order Amphilepidida; family Ophiodermatidae; genus Ophioderma; species Ophioderma brevispina. The sequence goes on along the minus strand of JAMKCH010051815.1, from coordinate 8,164 downwards.
TTAACATGGTGAGGATGAATCCTGAAGTCTGGCGTAATTATTCGGGACTCCACATAGACTGGAATAGTTCGGTGAGCTCTCTACCAGACAAGGTCCGCCGTGATTGTAGATTCTATGCAGGGAGTGCTACAGGGTCAGGTGCCTCACCACTTGACAAGAGGCTGATAGCATTCTGGTTTCTTCAAGGGTAGGTTGTGCAACAAGAGAGGCGTTAATATCTACCTGGGGCGGGCACAGTATATTTATGGCGTGCTCATTTATTGATGAAGAACGGGTGAGGACCCTAATGCTCTATCCATCTCCCTATGTTTTCTCTTTGTCAGTCATTAGTAGTAGTGTAGTCCATCACCAGAGAAGAGGTGAGTTCCATGGAGTTGGTTAGGGGGGCCCATAGACTGACCTTAGTGCAACAAAGAACAATTTTTGCAATTTTCTTGTCAGCATGCGTCTCGGCTTTGTTTTTAGGGCAGGTTTCTTCATTATTCTAAGTCTTGACTGGACCGTTTCCGGATACAGAAGGCTGATTCTGTGATTGGTGGCTTTTGTCATTTCCATTAATAAAAATTATAATTGTCACATTATATCTAAACGCTGTAATAGTCTCACAAACACACCAAAAAAAGTAAAGTTATGAATGAATGAAATACATTTAAACTAAAAACCTAATGATGTTAACATTTAATTATTAAAAAATAGAGGTTCAGATATGACCATGTTCCACCCAAACTAACTCACTTTGATAAAAAAAGAAGGTTTTCTTCAGTCTGTTTTAAAAAGTGGAAACTGTTGGTTGCCTTCTAACATCCCACCGTGAGGCTGTCATCATACGGGAGGCTTGCATGGCAAAGGCCCGGTTAGCCAGACTAGTCTTACTCGGGGACCCCAGCACTAAGACCTTCGATGATGAGCGTAGAGAACTACTTGGATTATAATCCGTGATAAGTTCCTTGAATTGGTACCTGGAGCCACACCATTTCGTATCTGATAGGAAATGAGTAGGATTTTGCAACGGGATTTTGGGCGGGTATTAACTTTTAGCCAATGTAGATTGTTCAGAAAAGGCGAAATGTGATCATATTCGTTGTCAAAGTGCCAAGTTTCGCTGCTGAGTTCTGTACACGTTGTTAAGGTTACAATATGACTGAAAGGAGACCACACAAAGGAGCATATTTACATTCTAATCTAGTGGACAAAAAGTATGAACCAAGCGTTCTGTGGTAGGTTGACCTAAATACCTACGGATCCGCCCATCTTGTAATTCCAAGACACAGAGCATGCGATGTTCCTAATGTGATAATGTCATTTGAAGTGTCCTATCCCGTGTAGCCCCCAAGATCCTTCTCAGATGTCGGCAGTGTGATCTAGTCATCACCGATAACAATAGCTGGTAGACTGGAAGGAGTGCGATGCTTAGAATGAAAATGCACACTCCCCCTCTTCGAATCATTCAGCATAAGCCCATTGGTATGGCCCAGATCTTACATCAGAGATACAACATTCCAATTTGTTATAGCTTCATAATACTGCAGTTTATACTAAATACATTGTGTTTCATCTTCACAATCATGTGACATAATTCCTCTATGTGCACCATCACGTCAATCAAGGACCAGTATAGGATGAAATCAGATGTCCCCTTGACTGATCCCTTGGGGGTAAACCGCAAGGAAAGATATGAATGTCTGAAAACTTAACATTCACAACAACAGCTTTGGAACGATTAGTAAGATCTGATTTAAACCATCGTAGCACAATGCCCCCATGCGGTACCGCTTGTACAGTCGAAAAAGATGGAATGGATGATGGTGTCAAATGCGCAGAATAATCAACAAACAAAACTGCTTCATTGCCTTGTCTAACACAAAGCAGATCATTCACTACACTAAGCATGGCTGTTTCAAGGTATGCTCGGTGAAGTGACGGATTTCATTCTCAGCACACCAGTCGTGGGTTTGCTTTGTGGTAATACAAAGTTTCCTGGACTGTAGAGTACACTGTAATCGGTTGTTTAAAAGGTTTATGCAAGTGTGTCATAGGTTTGTAATAACACCACTATTTTTTACAACCTAGATTTACAGTGTATGTCAGATGAGAGATGTTCATCATCTTAACCATTTCCAGAATCAAGACACAGGGTTTCCAGAGCAGATAAAATCTAAATTTTCAGGGTGTTCGCCGCTCGCTCCCCACAGGGACTTCGCCCCTGGGCCCCACCATGCCAGTGGCCTAAGGCGGGCGCGGGCCCTGGGGCCCGTATCACAAAACACGCAAATTACACTAAGGGTTCTTAAGGAAACTTAAATGACAAAAACATGACTTGTTTTATAGGCAAAAATAATTAATAAATTTGATCCTTATTCTATCACAATGTAAGGTTTACCTTTGTTATGGGAGCAAATCAACCACGAAATTAGTTCAGGAAAACCTGTGCCATTTAAGGCCAACTGTAATGAACATAATGTCGTCCCTTTAGAAGTTGTCCTTAGAGGTGCAACGAGAGATTTCAACTAAAAGGTGTCCCCAAAAAGTTGAAAGCCCTGATTTTCACACTGGTGTAAAGCTTTATATCAAAACTATCCCCCCTCTGTAAGGATTAGGCTGAGAACCATTCTTTGGTACGAAAATTGTGAAAAATTTCTAATTTCGTATAGGAGCAAATACGAAATTCACCTATGTTTTCTATTGAAATATGGGCATCTAAAAACCACCTTTGTTTTAATTTTAAGCTATTTCTGCAACCAGATTAAAAAGGTAGATTTTTATTGATCGTCTAATTTATATGAAAAATCACTACATATAACAGAAAATATCGATGGAATGAAAATCTCTCGTTGCACCTTTAAAAGCCAATGTGTTAAAGGTTCACTTACAAAAATAAGTGCAAACTAAAATTCCCCATATTCTAAGGGATTCTTTTAGTAGCAAGTTGCACTTGAGGTGTTTGTGAATATGGGCCTGGACCCCACCCGTTTCTGTCGGATTGAGATGCGGACACTGCCCCCCCCCCCTTTAAAAATCCTAGCTATATGCCACTGGCACTGAACAGTAATTGCTAATAGAAAAAAAAACAATCATCAAAAATCTGTAAACAGTATTGGTATCTAACATACCCTGCAAGGTTTAAGACCAAAAGCAACCCACATAAGACCCAAAAATCTGATTTAATTGTCATGCTATTGAGTTGACAAAAGAACTTTTGTAAAAATTCTACAAACTTATCCTTCACTTCAAAGCTTCTCCTGCAAATTTCAAAAATAGGCCTATTTTATCTTTCTTTGGAAATAAACAACAGGCCACGCAGACAGAAAAGCCCATACAGTTAGATCTAAAGCTATGTTCACAAATTTGATTGATTTCTTTTTTTTTATAAAAAACCCTGTCTCTTTTAGCAAAAACAGCCCTTTTTTACAGTTACAAACCGGTTTGGTTTTTTTTTTAAGGTTTTTCTAAAAAAAACTTAGTTTTAATATCAAAAGAAGAAAATCGGTTTCTGGCTAAAAACCAGGTTTTCGATCGAAAAAAACCGGGCTTTTCAATAAACGGGTTTATTGATACTGAACATTCGCCCGGCCACAGGAGAGCGAAAATATTTATTATTTCAGGTCGACTTCCCCAATATTACATCTAAGAGGGCATATGAGAGCAGCCAGGAACTTGTATGTCTTAGGATTTTTCTCCTTTTTATGTACTGTGTAGTGGTTTGAATGGCACTTTCAGATACAAACATATTTGCGCCAAGAAATAAATTAATGACTATTTTAAATTCCTCGCAAAGTGGAACTCTTTATATTCAAGACGTTGACAAAGGACCATTAAGGTAGGTAAGCATGATAGTAAGCGAGTCAAAGACCTAAGTCAGCTTTCTAATCCCTGATGCGAAGCCCTTGGTTTGGCCTGGATTGAATGATGCAAACCCTGATGCGAAGCCACTTGGTTCCTTTGATGATATAATGCAAACATGATTGCGAAGCCACTGATTTGCCTGGATTGTAAATGTGCAAACCCTGATGTGAGCCACTTTTTGGTTGGGGTGTTGGATGGGAATGATGCAAACCCTGATTGCGAAGACCACCTTGGTTGATGCTTGGATTAGAATGATTGCAAACCCTGATGGGAGCCACTTGGTTCGCTGGGATTAGATAGAATGATGTAAACCCTGATGCAAAGCCATTTGGTTTGCTTGGATTGGAATATGCTTGCAAAACCTGATGCGAGCCCACGTGGTTTCTTGGGAAAATTGGAATGATGTGACCCTGAGGCGAAGCAAATTGGTTGCCTGGTTGGAATGATACATACCATAAGCAAAAGCCACTTGTTTGTGGATTGGAATTGATGCAAACCTGATACGAAGCCACGTGGTTGGCTGGTTGGATGATGCAAACCCTGATGAGAAGCCACTTGTTGCGGATTGAAATGATGGCAAACCCTGATGCAAAGCCACCTGGGTTTTCCTAACACCCTTGGCCCAAATTATGATGCAAACCCTGATGCGAAGCCACTTGTGGGTTTTGTTTGGATGGGAATGATACAAACCCTGATGGGAGCCACCTTGGTATGCATGGATTTAGAATGTGCAAACCCTGATGCAAAGCCACTTGGTTCGCCTGGATTGACTGATGCAACCCCTGATGCAAAGCCATTGGTTTGCTTGGATTGGAATGATGCAAACCCTGATGCGGAAAGCCACGTGGTATGCATGGATTGGATGATGCAAACCATGATGAGAAGCTACCTTGGTATGCCGGGATTGGAATGATGCAAACCCTGAAGTGAAGCCACTTGGTTTTCCCTATTGGAATGTGCAACCCCTGATGCGAAGCCACTTGGTTTGCCTGGATTGGAATAATGCAACCATGATGCGAAGCCACTCTGGTTGTTTGGATGGCAATGATGCCCCAAACCGCTGATGTAATTCCACCCTGTATTGCTTGGAATTAGAATTATGCAAAACCCTGATTGGAAGCCCACTTGGTTTGCCTGGTACTTTGAATATTGGATGCAAAACCCTGATGCGAAGCCACTTGGTTTGCCTTGATTGCAACGACGCAAACCCTGTTGCGAATCCATTGGTTTTGCCTGGATTGGAATGATGCAAACCCTGTGCGAAGGCCTTTGGTTTTGCCTGGATCGGAATGATGTAAACCCGCTGCCGAACCACATGGTTTGCCTTGATTGGAAATGATGTAAAATCCTGATGCGAAGCCACTTGGTTTGCCTGGATTGTGATGATGCAAACGCCGTACCTGATGCTCAGCCACTTTGGTGTGCCTAGATTGAATGACGCAAAACCCTGATGGAACCACTTGGACTGGATTGGAATGATTGCATGAGAAGCCCAGTGGCGTAGCCAGGTGGGGGCAAAGGGGGGGGGGGGGGCGGAGCAGGTCCCCTCTGAAACAAATCTTGAGGGAAATCGGCTATCATGTTAAATCAGACCTTTTCGGATTCTTTTTCCCTTGCGATCGGGAAAATTTTGCTTTTTGTGATCGGGACATTTGTTGCGCCTACCGGGAAATTCCCCACTCGGCCCGGGCTGGCTACGCGCCTGGAGAAGCCATTTGGTTTGCCTAGATTAAGATACAATCTTAATGCGAAGCCACTTGGTGGCTGGATTAGAATGATGCAAACCCTGATGCGAATAAATTGGTTTGCCTGATGTGACTGTTGCAAACCCTGATGGGAAGACACTTGGTTGTCTGGGATTGAATGATCAAAACCCTGTATGCGAAGGAAAGAAATTGGTTGCCTGGATATGATGTTGCAAACTGTGATGCGAGCCACTTGGGATTTGCCTGGGAATTAATGATGCAAAACCATGGGCGCCGAAGCCACGTGGTGTGCCTGGATTGGAGCGATGTAACACTGATGCTGGTTTTACGTTTGATTATTATGAAGTAGTCTTAATGTGACCAAGGTGCAGACAGTAAGTCGGCCTATTGCATTCTGTGGCTACAATTCGATTGTCCGTGCCAGGTTGCGTCTTATTGTGCGTGTTATGGCTGATAGGTAATGATATGGTAAGCTCTGATTGGGTCACAGAGTCGCACTTTTTACATAATAGTGTCTTGTCCTTAGGCTTTAATTTAAATTACAGAAATTAATGATATGATTATGTCTTGGTATGTGTAAGGTAAATGAAACAAAAATTATGGGAAATCAAATTTATGATTAACGGGGAGACCATAACGAGGTTTGTAATTAGGGGGGTATGACGATGTGATAAACAAGGTGTGGTTGATTTTCAACTACTGTCCCAGTCATAAATTTATTTCTTATAAGGTTAATGTACCATTCCGTGCGCCATTGAGAGCTCTTTAAAGGTTTTATAAAAAAGGTTGTATAAAATGCTTGTCACTTTGCATTTCGTTGGTTGCAGTAAAGGTGCTCCTCATTGCTCGGACGGATTATTAAGCATATACCAATGGAAAGCTTATGTCTTCAGGATGCCAAAATCTCTTTTCCCAAAAAAAATAATCGTATAAATAGCCGCTATAAGCCCAAAAATAACCCTATATTTCGTTGCGATTTTACGCCAAAAAATCGCTTAAGCTTTCCTTCTCTGATCTTGGCAAATTCGTGTGATGTAGGCGATGCACAATGTCTTGTGCGCACTGCATCTCCAATGTTAAAGGAACCCCAAATCTCTCCTCTTCTCCTGTTTTGGAATTTCGCCAATTAAAAGCGATAATGTTGGTTACTAGGTTCCTTGATCTCTGGAGATTGGTAATTATAAGTGCCGGCTTCTTAAGTGTGTGCAAGAAAAGAAATGTGAAAAATCGCTTGATTTCTCATCGCTTACGATGAATCGAGAGTAGCGAGCAGAGCTCAGAGGCCGCTGTGTTTACACCAAAGTGTGGATTTTGACCACCACCTCATGTCTGGAGAATGAAAAATAATAGCTGCCATTTGAGGTTAGTGAGGGAGGACTGCCCCTGAAGCATGGGTGGTGGTCAAAAACTACCGGTCCATATAAGGACACGGCTCTTCATTGATTGACGTTTACACCCTCTTATGCTAAACCGATGGAATTGCATGAGGTATAGGTGCTATCAGGGGGAGTAACGTAAACATATCTTAATCTATTTTTCAGGACGGGAAACAGTGACACAATTATGGTTATTGAACCTTTTTTAATAAATCATTGGGTTTGCTATTGGGTTTCCGGTAAAGTCTGCTTCATCGAGCGTTAACATGGCGGAATAACTTAAACTAAGCGACAATTGAACCATAAACGAATTGCAGCAATAAGTGAAGCAAGGAATTCAGTATGTAAAATGCCGACTGAACCGACCTTCTCGGTGGGATAGAGGCCATCAAATCTACCAAATACTTCAACAAATAGTTATCTGTATGTATTGCTCAATAATTTGATTTAGGTGAGCAAATTTTAGATGAAAACAACGGTAAGTCTTCGAAAGCAAGGAAGGCGAGCGGATACAATGATGAGGTGAAGGGATTTGTTTACTTGCATAGGACGATTACACAATCGGTGACGTCACCACCTCAAAGCGCCCAAGTCAATAATATGGACTTTTTCAATGAAGTGGTGTGCTTGAAAGACGATTTTCATTTTGGCTTGTAATCAAAGTGTGAGTAGCATAAGAATAGACACCGTTCATATAAATAGCGATAAAATAAGCTTTCCATTGGTACTTTAATATAGGCCCGTCGAGCAATGAGGGACACCTTAAACGGTTGTGCCCAGGGCAGAGAGCTAGCGAACACTGTCAATTTTTGGAAACCTAAAAAACTTATAATTTTTCCCAACATTTCTTGGTTTTCACTAGGTTGTTAGATTTGTAGATAAGTAGTAGTTAGTGTGAGTGGGGAAGTGTATCTACACGTTTGTTTGTACTTTCACCCTTCCCGTACATTCGCGTGGGACACCGAAGACATATTGGTGAAGGTATAGATGAGTGACATGTGCGTCAACGCCGGGGCAACGAACAAAGTACTGCCCGACAGTATGCGTGAACACCTGCGGGGCTTGTGCTTTTAAAATTCGCGCTCAATCAGGCGTGATATAAGGTTATTGAATGCTGTAACTGTATGGGACTATTCTCGCACCTCAACATGTCAGAGAACCAGGTGCTAACTTCTGTTTGTTATCATTGATGTCACCTCATTCTATAGTATAAGTTGTAGCCACAGACAGCATAGTTGT
>JAMKCH010051814.1:0-10236 GCA_023653785.1 Ophioderma brevispina | reverse complement strand
CAAATTTACTTGCTCATGTTGTCACCTTAGAAGTCTTGCATACATACATGTTTATAGTTATACTTGTGCAATAATGTAATTATAAACTTTAGAGTGATAAGTTCATCCATATGATACCTTGAATGTTGAACTCAAATTATTCTCAAAATTTACGAAAATGGCGGCCATTTTGGATTTATGCAAATTAGGTATAATTAAGAATGTATGTATTTCACTTCTGGTGGTTGTCCATTATCAAACATCTCATGTTGTAATTTTTTTTACCAAAATAATCCTTCTACAAGACAGGGTATGGCTGAAACCAGTTATGGAGCAACTTGAATGGCGGCCATTTTGTTAATATGCAAATTAGCAGGCTTAAGCTACTACTTTGGAAAGTCTATCATGCAGAAATTATTTAAGTTGAAGAGTCTTAAGAAGTTGGTAGCACTCTCGTTTTGCCACTCTATATGGTACCCATATGTCAAATATCACCTCGTAGCCCAAGCACTATTTTACTTGTTTGTGCAACAAAATGTTCTTGGTAGGTGTCCTACAACCAATCAAGCACAAATTTAGAGAAATTTGTATCCTCAGAAAATCTCCTTATGTCCCTTTAAATGTTCAGTGATGAGGGTCTGTTATGGTATTACGTTAATAGTGTGAATTGAGGTATTAAGGTACAATCATCTCAGACTTGGTGTATAACCTAAGGGAATGGAGCTCACATACATGTGCGTGTTTTTGCCTGAATGGCCTGAATTGAGTTGGTGTTGCAGGACTGCACTATGTACTGGCCTCAAAGACAACTTCTGAAGTGACCCTACATTTTACCCCTAATTGTTAAAGTTAGGTAGAAGTGTGTTAAATTTAAATCTAATGGCATTAAGGAGATAGACAAAATGCAATAAGATGATAAAATTAGTGTTTTATATTAAGATTTCAAAAGGGCACATGTGGTCCAGTGGATCAGCGTTCGACCCGCACGCCAAAGTTTGTGGGTTCGAGCCCCGCTGGGGTCAATGTGTTTCGTCCTTGAGTAAGGCGCTTTACCTCAATTACTCCTCTCTACCCAGGTGTATAAATGGGTACCGGCATTATTCAATGCTGGGAAGATAACAGACTCGCTGTAGATGAGGTGTGGCGATCCCACTACAGCATCATTATATGGTGGAGTCTGACCCAATCACTTCGAAAGAGAGATGGGCACTCTGTTCCTGTGTACACAGGTCCGTCCCCTTTACCTTTTTTTACCTTATTATGATTTCACACAGATTGAAACAAACTTCTTACAATTAATTCCATAAATTTGGACTTCCTTGAACAAAATTTAATCTAATTTGTGAGATTGACAGATTTTGGGTCTAAATGGTACAATTATGTTATGGTTGTATGCAAATTAAGAGAGAGAGAGAGAATTAGTATTAAAGAATGAAGTAAGACAAACAGATGGTCAACAAGTTTGATAAAAAAAAAAAAAAAAAAAAATCAAATATCACCTCGTAGCCCAAGCACTATTTTACTTGTTTGTGCAACAAAATGTTCTTGGTAGGTGTTCTACAACCAATCAAGCACAAATTTAGAGAAATTTGTATCCTCAGAAAATCTCCTTATGTCCCTTTAAATGTTCAGTGATGAGGATCTGTTATGGTATTACGTTAATAGTGCGAATTGAGGTATTAAGGTACAATCATCTCAGACTTGGTGTATAACCTAAGGGAATGGAGCTCACATACATGTGCATGTTTTTGCCTGAATGGCCTGAATTGAGTTGGTGTTGCAGGACTGCACTATGTACTGGCCTCAAAGACAACTTCTGAAGTGACCCTACATTTTACCCCTAATTGTTAAAATTAGTGTTTTATATTAAGATTTCAAAAGGGCACATGTGGTCCAGTGGATCAGCGTTCGGCCCGCACGCCAAAGTTTGTGGGTTCGAGCCCCGCTGGGGTCAATGTGTTTCGTCCTTGAGTAAGGCGCTTTACCTCAATTACTCCTCTCTACCCAGGTGTATAAATGGGTACCGGCATTATTCAATGCTGGGAAGGTAACAGACTCGCTGTAGATGAGGTGTGGCGATCCCACTACAGCATCATTATATGGTGGAGTCTGACCCAATCACTTCGAAAGAGGGATGGGCACTCTGTTCCTGTGTACACACAGGTTCCGTCCCCTTTACCGTTTTTTATTATAGGATTTCACACAGATTGAAACAAAAATTCTTACAATTAATTCCATTAATATTTGGTACGTCCTTGAACAAAAATTAATCTAATTTGTGAGAATTCATGGCTGGAAAAAATGCGGATTGTTCCCGGGAACAAAATCAAAATTGTCACTCAATTATTGGTTAAAATTTCCTTCCAAATCAAAAATTTCCCTCAATGTCCAAAAGTTTCCCTCCAAATGTCAAAATTTCCCTGGAACCAGGTGTCCCGAGTTCCCTACTTTTTCCAGGCAGTGTGAGATTGACAGAGTTGGGTCTAAATGGTCAATATGTTATTTGTTTGTATGCAAATTAAGAGAGAGGACGGAGACTTAGTATTAAAGAATGAAGTAAGACAAACAGATGGCAAACAAGTTTGATAATATGTCATGCAATGTCTTATATTCATTCGTCAGAAAACCAAAGCACTGTCTGCAGTTTTTCTACAATCCTGAAGGGGAGCTACCTGGCCAGCAGACTTGCTAACTAGCCACAGAGTGCAGAGGGTCTATGGATGCAATGAGAGCCTTTCACACATGCTTGTCTGTGTATCACATATGAGGCTAGTGAGATTCTTTACACACAGTATCTTACCAGGATCTGATTCAGAGAGGACATCTTTGTTGAGGAGATTCCTGAAGAGAGCAAAATATCCAGGTGGAGAGATTGGGTTGGATTCACATTTACATGTATACAAATGAAGGGGGTTGAGAATTTAATGCACAGATCAAGGGATGTCTTATCACTATGAGCTAGTAAAATCTCAATTCCCTTGGTACAGTTCAGTAGCTTTCATTCACCAATGTATTTAGAAAATACAGTCCTGGTTTTTTTGGGTATGATATATGATACCCAGATCACACAAGGTCAGTTCATGTCAATGTATGTACAAGTACAACCCACTGAACTGTGTCCTTGGTAGATGAGCTTATTGTAACTCATAGTGTATTGAGTTAGTCCACCATTTCATCACATGTGGCTTGGAGATTTTTATTCAGACCCTTAGAATCAAAGTGTGAATTTGATGCCCCTTCCAGAAGTCAATATTAAAATAATTGTCCTACATTGTGAATGGTAAAAATACACCGGTCCTCAGACCGCTTGTGTCGCCTGCCGTCGCGGTTTGCGAATGATAGGCCTAGCATGACCTTTGACCTTAATATGTGACCTTTGACCTCATAAACAAATGGTGGTTTGCATGTGAACTACATAAACCAAGTTTGGTTCCAATTGAACTGCCACTTTTCAAATGAGGTCAATTTTACATTTTCAGCCTATCTTACGACTTGACCTCACATGACCTTTGACCTTGGTATGTGACCTTTGACCTTGGTATGTGACCTTTGACCTTGTTATGTGACTTTTGACCTCATCAACAAATGGGGATGCCATGTTGCACCTGTGACCCAAGTTTGGTTTAAATCCATCAAAGTATGTGGATATTACATGCAAATGTTAACCCTTTTTCACAACAACAGACATCAACACACATCAACAACAGACATCAACACACATCAACAACAGACATCAACAACAACAGGCATCAACAACAGTGGACAAAGTGATCCCTATGTGTCTTCCTGCCTTAAGGCAGGCGATGCACAAAATGAAATGGTGGACCAAAGGAAACGGGTGACACCACATGTTAAATACATGTGACTTGTTCCCACAAAATGAGTGTAAAGTCACCAGGGGTCCGTCCCCGAAACTCAGTCGTAAATCTACGTGCATACTATGTCATGCCTGAGTGGACCAATTTGTCCAAATCACTGTGTAACTAGTATGAAAAGGTCTGTTATGTAGGACATAGGCATGAGTTAGTATACACGTAGGGTTACGCACGAGTTTGGGGAACGGGCCCCAGAATATTTAATAGATAAAGGTCATTAAAACAATGTACTATATTTTTGAAGAAAATTTTGATTTTGACATTTTCAAAGATTCAACACAATTCTGCAAGATTTTTAAAGGTGCATTTCATGATCCTTGGCCTCATTCCCACAACTTACTTAAAAAGTTGATATTTTATATCATCTGAACTGTTAGGATATACAGTACATGTACAGGCTGTCCCAAAAAATGTTAACACTCGGGACAAGGGCATTTTAGGTAAAAGAAAAGTACGCATGGGTCTTTGTTTGGTACTGTTTTGAAGCCAATAAAATAAGCTTTTATTTGACATTTATTTCATTCCAGTCCGATGTGTAGAACTCAAGATATGCTTCATTAAATATGAGAGTGCAAAATCAACTTGGTCCGATTTCTGCCTCTAAGCATTTGAAATGCATGACGCAACATGAATACACCGAACTACAGAGAACAACTTATTTCCATATTAAAAGGAAAAGAAATGGATCTTGCTGTTTTATTTTATTGGAGGAAGACTTCAAAATTCCTGTCACCGTGTTTTACCAAGCGCTCATCGTTGAATCCAGCACAACGGCTCTTCTAAGAAGAGACATGTTGGCTTGAGGTTTTGCTATTCTGGTCCGTTATGGGTCTGTTGGGTCTGCTACTGGCATGACTGGCATATTTATTTCCAATTCCGCCTGCTTCACTATCCATGTAGGCCAATTTTCAGAGGTTTATTTTTCTTTTTTGTTTCTTTGCGTGTTTTTATCACTTTTTTGTCCTGTCTACAGAATCATAGGTTTCCTTGGAAATGCAATGTGGAAGTTTCTGATTGTTTGTTTGGGTTGGTTAGGTTTGGTTTAGCATTCTTTGTAATTTTGAGTGATTCGGTAAGGCTATAAGTGTTCTAATGAAAGTGAACTCACTAGTTAATATTCGAAAAAAAATCGCACACCAAAGTATTGCTGATCATAAAGACAACGTTCACAATTTATTTAACATATTGGAGTTCAAGAGGGATTGGCAATGCCTTCAATAGGTTCAATAGCCAATCAATAACTTCCAGTTTTGAGTATGTTATAAAATCATGTTTCCCTCAATCTTACAAATGTAACCAATGGAAATCGGACCAATCCGATTTTGCCCTCTCCTTTTTGACGAAGCATATCTTGTATTCTTCATATCGGTTTGGAATGAAATAAACGGCAAATAAAAGCTTATCTTATTGGCTTCAAAGGAGTACCAAACAAAGACCCGTGTGTACTTTTCTTTTACCCAAAATGCCCTTGTCCCGAGTGTTAACATTTTTTTGGGACAGCCTGTATGCAAATCCAATTATCTCTGCAAGAAATTTGCAAATTTGTATTTTCTGTCCATAAATAAACAGAAAGTACAATGGTCTATTTGCATTGTGATATGAACAATTGCTCATAACACCGACAAACGTTTAAAAATTTTGGAAATAACCTTTCCTGAAAACTTCTATTGAATCATAAGCGTAAAGAAGACAGTATTAGGACACAAAATGCACTTTTAAAAACAATTTCAGAATTTCAAATTTGAGATATCTTAGAAAATGAATTTAAGGACTTTATGTTCACTTTGTGAAAATAAGTCACATCCATACAAAAAATACAGCAGACAAGCTCATTAAAAATTATTTCTCAAATTTTTGTGATTTTGGAGAACTTAAAAATGAAAGATCAAGAAACACTGTACATGGATTCACACCAGTAAATAACTTGAGAAACAGGTAAGTCCAGCCCCCACTGCAAATGAGGCGTTTTTTTTTTGGTAACCCTCGCCTAAGTATACCCTAAAAACTGAGAGAAATTGCGAGACCTGGGTTGCAAATCATGGTTGCTATCAATATTAAGTATAAAATCTGTAGGAATATCAAAAAAAGGTTGTCATTGATATGTTATTTTGATCCGACAAAAAAAATTTAACCGTATTCTTACAGGGAACACCTGACTGAAAAAGTGCTCTGACCTCCAGGGTCCATGGTGCATGCTAGTCTTCACTGTCCAGTCGCTTGAAAATTTTGGGGATAACTACCCTAATTTCATGATTGATTGGGTAGGAGATATGATGACCTTCAAGCAGAATGTTAGCTTTAAGGTCTGAGATGTTCCATTGAGGAGAAAATGACGTTTTCATCTCGGCCATTTTGTACAGGAACGAATGGGACCAGGATTTAGTGGTGTGAAACCACATGATTTGATAAACATTCCTAGTATCTAAATGGAATATTGTGAAACAACTTTATAATTTTATGAGACAAAAAAAATTGTTGTGATGAGACAGAACTTTAAATCCAAACCTTTTTACATCAATTAGATACCATAAAAGGAAGCCAAATTTTAAAATCACTAAAAAAAAACATAATTTTGCTCACAAAATTAAGTTGTTTGAAATTATTGTAGTTGGAAAATTATGTTTAGGAGTTTTGTAAAGAATCATTACCTAAAACGTAACAAATGAACAAATGCCATCTATACCAATTGGAATGAACAGAAATTACGCAAGGTGTAAAGATGTCCTTGCAATAATATAATTTTATCAGTAATTTTGGCAGAATGGAATAAGCATTTTTTGCAATATATTTGTTAAATATACATGACCACATATGAAAATTAACAGACTTGCATGTAAATCTATGTAAAAATAATATCCAACTTAATAATCTCTAAGACAAAAAGTATCTGGTGAATTGATACACCATTCACTCACCATGGTCTATTATTAGCCATAAGTTCATAGGTTAATGGGGTTTATGCAATGGTTTTTAGCGCATCTTAAGGGTGGGTGACCCGATCAACAACCTTGTCGCGCCACTTTACTCCCTCAGAGATTTTGGTAAATTTATTCATATCCATTAGGTCGTGAAAGCCAGCTGGGTTGATTCAGGAATATAAAATTAAAAAAAGAGATTCAAGGTGGGATACAAGGTGTTTTTTTTCTCTTCCTACCAGGAGGAAAGGGAACAGTATACACGGTAGGACAAAACACAGAGATTATCTAAGTTCCCTTAGAACACTGTTGCAGGGGACAACATTTTATGACCTATTGCTACAATCTTAAGTGATAAAGGCATACAAGAAACTTACCTGCAAGAAACAGTTAGTTCTACCTTTGTTGCTGGGATTGAACCCCCAGGTTCCAAGCTGCCTGGGGCATCGCCAAACTCCATAATTTACTGCAAACTTTCTACCAAAACAAAATTGAAAAATTAAGTTTAAATTTATATGGCAGCAAATTGGGTCTATTAATTAGTCCCATAGCAATATACTACAAGCTAAAAAGTAGTTCTTTTCCTCAAAATCATGGTATATGAAGGGCAGTTTAGGGAGAGATCATGGTCCACTTTTTAGGACAAAATGCCTAAAAGTTGGCTTTGGATGGCAGGGCAACTTGCTGGGATTCAAAAGTGCTTGTTCCGATTTATGTCCAATGTGTTCTCTACTTGACATGAGAGCCTGGCACTTGCATTACTCTCCCATCAAGTATCGTGGGAAACAAACTTGTGGTTTTGGTGGTAGAAGCAATAATGCATATTGCAAGGGACCCTGACCTCTCACCCAATTGGAGTACAATAAGATGGGGCTTGAGTCAGTGCTTCAATACTAATAACATTGCTTATATTGCGCAATTCAAACCATATGGTCATTGCACATTTAATAATATCAGAAACTCAGCAAACAAATGCAGAATATTATTTGATTATTTGGCCCTGGGTTGGGGTTTATATCACCAGCAATCAATAGTCTTATCTGGAATGTACGCACTAGAGGTTATTGTAGTATGGAATCTTAGTTCCAAGGAAATGGAGGAAAATGATTTGTGAGCCCCTTTAAAGGTCCAGGAAATGAGGATGATAAACCTACACCAAATCTTTATGGGGCATTCCATCCCAATAAAAACAGGGCCAGGAAACAGAAAAAAGAATCACACATAGCAGTGACATCATTAGTGAAACTATTGATTTTTAGTCAGTGTCATGAATAGTTCCCCCAGTCATCCTGGCATTTTCTATACTCTCTGAAAAAATCATTGTTTCACTAATTGATTGTCACAAAACCCGAAATTTTGAATGCTTGCTCGCCCCTCCTTGTAGACTTGATTACAAACCACACTTCAATTTCTATTTGCATTTCCTGGACCTTTAACAGACGTTAGAATGTTGTTATATGGACAGTATGCGGTTATGTGGGTGCAGTCAGGCATAGGCCTAGGCAGAGGAGAAGACCCAGCATAACACCAAAAGTTGTTGCCAACGCCGCGGTTTACCCGCCCAATTGGGATACTTTTACATGCCGGCCCGCTAAAAAAAAAAGGCCGCTGCGGGTTGCCACAAATTGGGCTATTTCATATGTCCCAAGGCGCCGTTGGGGCACCGGCGCAGGCAACCCGCGGGGCATCACTTTACAACTCAGTATAACAAAACAAATCTTCTACCAAAGACACGAAATTTGATGGTGGTTCCAATGGATTTAAATTTGCATTAAGTCAATGGGGAATTTTTGCAATTTAGGACATTACTTCAAAAAACAATGTTATTCTAACCTATTTGTCAGAACTTCACACAAGATGCTTTGTAATTCTATAATATAGGACAACGGACAAAATATAATAATATTTTTCTGAATTGCGAAGGGATTCAATTTTAATTGAAAATGTATATTGGTGCAAAAGCATGATAGCATAGCCATTGAGCCATAGACTACAAAAGGACCCTTAGAAAGTTCATTGCACCACTGGCTAGCATGCTTCAGTAAACTCTTCTGTATAAGATATAAATAAAATCACATTTACTGTATTGAGCCTTTCAACAACAATGATACAATGGTGTTTATCGTGTTCTTTTGTAAGTATACTGATTGAAAGGCTTTTATATTGTACTGCTTTGCACCCTACAATACTATTGTTGTAAAATTGAGCCCTTGTTGCAATTCAACACAATATTATTATATATTTTTCTTTGCCAAATATTTAAGAATATTACAGAAGCATAGAGTGTGTGAGTTTCTGACAAAATAGGTTGAGAAGAAATTGACTTTTGAAATAGTTAGGTCTTAAAATGCTAAAATCTCCATTGCCTTTACATGCAAAATTAAAATCATGGACCCACCATCAAAAATTTCATTGATATGAAAACATGTTGTAGAATTGTTTTCAGCAGCCAACATGGCCATAGAATCCACTCGTTTTTTAAAAAGAGATTTGAAGGAAAACGTGTTTATTTGCCCACTCCTACCATAAAACAGATAATGATAATATTGGACGATTTACACACAATGTGCTATGTCTATGAGTTTTTAAATATCGGGCTCGACTGCGTCTCGCCCAATATTTTACAAATCATAGCTCGACCAATTAATAAGGGCTTATCGTATTACATTTTATCCCCCCAAAATTCTTTCCCAGATTTTGAAATATTCCTTTTCAGAAAGAATGTAGTATTTCATTGGCCCACCACCTGTGAATTTGGCAGCCCTCAAACGGAATATAAAATGTTAATGTATGTCAGTGTGTTGAAGGATGTGGTGATAGAATCAAATTCACACCCTAATTTCTCAACTACCTAGCTGCTAGTATGGTCAACATGCAGACCCAAACTAAACACACACATTAAACGTTACTTTTTTTGTTAACCCTAACATACACGTAAGTTAAGTTTACAACAACAATTGACATGAATGACATGGAAATGACAGCTTGGGTGAGCTGAACTTGAACTTACCGTCGTCGGCGTTGAACTTTGTTGTGTCAAGTTGTAACTGAAGTTCGTTCCAAGTAGCCTGGTTACATAAATCACTTTCATGATCTTTGAAAACAATCTGTTGTTTAATAAGGAGCCTATTGCGTAACATTACTCAACACTCATGTGACGGGTTGTTCACACGCTTTCTTATATTACGGAATTCAACGCACGTAAATGCATGGCTTGAATCCACGAATCCGCCAACACTTTCAGTTTTTTCTGTGTGTACCTTACAACAGAAGGCTGACATACTACATCGAGAAATATGAGGGCGCTGGACCAGTAAAGCGGCTACGGTGATTGATCCAAAAAAAAATCTTAATTTATACACCTATGGCAAGCTATCTGATATTAAACTCAGGTTAATAGATAACTCAGTTTTTCGATCGAAAAACTGAGTTTTTCATCTGATAACCAAGTTTTTCCAGTGAAAGCT
>JAMKCH010051812.1:0-10098 GCA_023653785.1 Ophioderma brevispina | reverse complement strand
GTTGTATATTGCATTTTGGTTGGACGGTTTCATGCCATAATGTTGTAAATATAATAGTTAAACATGTTGTAGACGTATGCCATCGTGTAATTCACGGTCGTAAGTTGCATAGCGCATGTGATATACTGTCGATGCCAGGTATGTATAGCAAAACTCAATTTAATTTTCCTCGAGTCAGTGGCTTTGAAATGGTTCTTCAGGTGACTCTGTTGCTTGAAGAACCATTTAAAGGTGTAACGAGAGATTTCAAATCAACAGGTGTCCCGAAAACATGTGCACATTGATTTTGGCACTGGTGTGTAAAGCTACATCAAAAATATTCCATCTGTAAGGATCAAGCTGAGAATGTTTCTTTGGCCAGACAAAAAATGTTTCTAATTTAGTATTATAGGAGCATTATGTTATCAGAAATTCATCCAATGTTTTACATTGAAATATAAGCAAATCAAAATCAGCTGTTTCTCTCTTTTAAGACATTTCTGTAGCCCATAACACAAGGTAAGAAAATCTTATTGAGTGTCTAATCTATATGAAAGTACTATTCTGACACAATTATTGGGTGCCCTCAAAATCTCTCGTGGCACCTTTAAGCTGTAACGAAATTGTTTAAAACAACCTTCTTACAGTATCCATGATTGGCTTATTATATGGCTTGATAAATTGACCTATATATCTCTGTGTACCTTAATGCTTTTCTAAGCATGAATGAGATGGATGACTATCCAATCAAACCAGTGGTACGGGGGGGGGGGGGAATCTCATGTGATCTTCTTTAGTCTTTCTGAGTGAGGTTGATTTTGTCTTCTTTTGAGTGAGCACTTCAATATGGTGCCCAAAATGATCAAAAAACGAAGTTCTCCCTTTAATATTTTCAATCATATGGGGTCATGAACTGTAGCAGTTTTAATTCAAGAAGGAAGCCCGAGCCTATAACTATAGCCTTTAATTTTCCGCCAGGCCTTGCTGGTGAAAGGTTTTTGTCTATAGACGGGGAGGAAATTAGCAAGTGGCTATGTCGCTTTGGGACCTACAAGTGGACATAGGTTCTTGGGCCCCCTACAAAATATTCATAGTGCTTGGGCCCGCAATGGCCATAGTCAAGTACGCCATGCAAGTGGCCATAGTCGCTTTGGGCCCTGCAAGTGGCCAAGTGCTTTGGCCCTACAAGTCCATAGTCTCTTTAGGCCCTACAGGGCAATGGTCATTTGGGCCCAGACAAGCTGGCCAAGTGGCTTTAGGGCACTACAGGGCCTGGTCACTTTGGGCCCTGCAAGTGGCCATAGTTGCTTAGGCCCTAACAGTGGCCATAGTCATTTGGGCCTGCACGCACTGGCCATAGTCGCTTTGGGCCCTGCAAGTGACCATAGTCGCTTTAGGCCCAAAAAGTGGCCATAGTCAATTGGGCCTGCAAGTGGTCATAGTTGCCTTTCGGCCCTACAAGTGGCCAAGTCGCTTGGGGCCCTGCAAGGGGCCATAGTGCTTTGGGCCCTGCAAGTGGCTGTAGTCGCTTTAGGGCCCTGCAAGTAGACATAGTCGCTTTGGGCCCTGCAAGTGGCCTAGTGCTCAGAGATGAAATATTTTAAATTTGTTCTTTAAAAAAAAAATGTCCAATTAGGCGTTTTCATATTTTTTCTGCTGAATCAATCATTAATACCGATATGCGGAAACTGGTTCTTTCTCTTTCTTGTTCTGTTGTCTTCCTCCAATCCCGGTTGCCTGGGATAGTTGTTTTTCTCTAGATTCGGTCGGTGGAGGCATCTGAATCAAGATCAAGAATCCATAGGGTCATTGGAGAGAGTGTGTAAAAAGCCTTATGGATTATCTGTCAATCCAACAGAGACTTCATTAGTTATTACATTGTTGAGCATGAATAAGAAAGCAGTTATCGTCACATCTGCGGGGCTTTTCACCCTTCAATACAAGTTCATTGTATCTCTGCAGAAACGAGATATTTCAGTCACAAACAGTTACGATTTCATCACATGATGGAGTCAACTTGGCCTTTTGAGAGTTACAATTGTTGAAAGGGAAGTAACTAAGGCGAAACATCGATAGTGTGATGCAAAGATTAAAAAAAGCACTTTGAGGAAGTGTAATTATACGTGGGGGGCCCACGGCTTTTATTGGAAAATCGCATAGCGTGACATGCCACCATAAAACCAGAAACAAGTCACTAGACATCTGTTTGTGTGAAAGGGGTTCAAGGTTAGCTACCTAAATATTATAAGTCATTGTTTTAACGGTCGTATCGTCATCAATTTTTTTAATGTGACGTGTATATTGCATTTGGTGGTTCTTATTTTCATGTCATAATGTTTTAAATTATTAATAGTAAACCAGTGAGTATAGAAGTATACCCTCAGGTGACTTCAATGGTTGTAAGTGCAATAGCTGCAGGGGTGATATATAGTTGTGGTGCCCATGTATAGCCATAACTCAATTTTTATTTTGTCCTCAAGTCAGCTTGGCTTTGGAAACGGTTCTTCAGGCGACTGTGCATGAAGAATCATTTAAAGGTCCAATGCCGTCGCTTAATAGTAGTCACAGGACCCCAAATTTTACCAGAAGTGTCCAAATTTTGGTAATCAGAAGAAAGCTATCTATTTTTTCATTTATCTTAGGCAAAGGGATTTTAGTTGGTAGTTATAATACAAATATAGCCCCATTTGGGTCGACCAATATTAATTTTTACACAGCCACTCTATGGGGCTTACAAAATCACATTTCAGGTTCTCACATCGAAATGGATTGAATATCGGCGCGAAATTTACATTCTATGAAAAATCTCACTTTAAATGAGCCACCCTCCCCCTTTAAGATTCAACTGCCCAAAGGGACTTTGCATATAGTGTGTTTGATGGGGATTTCTGCAAAGGTCAGCTATTGCACTTACAACCTTCCTGCACATGAACATACAACATTTTATTCTGATCGAAAAATTATCCACGGAAGCAATTGTCTATTGCGGTTAATGATTTGAGAAAAAAAAATATTTAAAAAAAGTCACACATTTTGATATAAATTGTATGATCAAACTAGGTCTAAACTTAGGTCTAATTCTGATTTGTATTTTAAAAAAAATATTAACCAGGTTTTTATCTCGGTTGAGATGAGTTGAAACATATCAGATGTACATCTTTTGTTAGAAGAAATGTTTGCAGTTCTGGCATTATATACCACTATGCCTAAACACTATGGCTAATTCACCAAAAAAGAAAAATAAATTAGTAATTAATGAACTAGGAGGTGGTCTGCCAAACAGGAATGTTTCCCTTTTTCATTATAACTTTACCAATAGAGGGAGAAAACAGGCCCCCTCATGTATAGGACTAACCTTCTATCGGGCCGGATCCAGGGAGGGAGTGCGCCCCTCCGGTTAATTCGCAAAAATATTGCAAAATCAGCCCATTTGGAAAGTTTCAGCCTTCAGTCCCTGGTAATTGTGACGTGTTTCAAATCCTGGATCCCGCCCCTGCTCATCTTAGTCCATGTACATTCCACCCCCACCTTGGTGAATATCGAACTGGTGTTTCCCTTCGATGACCTTGGCCTTTGTTCTTTATAATGTTTCCTCTTTAACTTCTTACTTCTACTTCTGGACGTGGCAAGAGTCCCTCAGTCAGGACTGTGTCACAAAGGGGGGAAATAACTTGTTGCTAAGTGGCGGTGCCAGAATCCAAGTGGCATATATACTACCAGTGCAAGTAAAAAATTGCATGGAGCATAATAGATGTGTGACTCAACCGGCTCCCCTAAATGCCTCGATAGAATGGTTAGCTCGAGGGACCTGGCAAGGTGCGGGGAGGGCGTTTCCACCACAAGACTGTTCGTGGGAAGGAGTATTTGTAGATTCCGGGATCGCTTGCTGGGATAATTTGGTATCTGGATGAGTGATAAGTACTGCTTGGCACCATAGGAGGATGGTAATGAAAACTGGATTGATGATGGAGCAAACGAGCGGTGGGGGCTTGTTACATCAAAAGAGACTTGCAGTCTGCCTGAGTGTTTCAAGGGAGTCATTGGAGGTTTTCTATCATTTTGGAGACACTCTCCTTGGGCTGTAATTGCTAAACATGAACGGGTCTGCACGGCGCTGGATTGTTTTCAATTTTTTGAAATGCTTTTCTTGGTTTAAGGGTTCCATACCGGGCTTGCCAGTAATAAAGATGAGGAAGAACAAGGGTAGGTATGCTTGGTGCCGTAGCTTCCGGGAGGCCGCATCTAGTTGCGGACTAATGAGGCCAAGCCTCTGTAGCATAGCAGAGATGATGTCGATGTGGAGTTTGCCAAGACATATCACTTGTGAGGGTGTAAGACCACAGATAGGGGTGGTCTGCGACCATGGTGAGAGAGCTTCCGCCAAGATGGTTATCAGCCTTGATGGTGTTTCGAAGCAGGGTAATACGCATGGTGTGGCATTTATCCGGGTTTGAACTTCATGTTTTCATGTGGTAGACCACTGATGTAGGGTGTCAAGACCCTTCTGGAGAGCTAAGGTATCATTCATGGAAGATATAGAGGTGGTAAATGAGACAATCATCAGCGAATAATCAGGTTTTGTTGTACTGATCAAAGGTTTTGTGGGGTTTTTTCCCAAATTTAGAGTGAGACACTATAGCTATAAGTCAATGTGAATTGATTCTCACTTTTACCACTCTCATCAATTATTACAAATCATTTTGAAATTGCAAAGGTTGTTACTGTGTTGGATTTAAAATGTTACATTATGGGCTCAGAAAAGCCTATTGTGTGGTGATATGCAAGTACTCAGAAATACCCTTACCATAAAAGTGTTCCTGGTATGGTTTTAGCATGCTTTTAGTAACGCCCAAGTGAATATCATGTTATGTTTGAATCTCCTTTGTGTAAACTAACAAAGGTATTGATTATTATTAATGTATACATATGATTCACTATCAGTAATGATGATGTTCATGATACATCTTCATGTAAAACAGCAACATGAGTATTTATACAATATTAGATGGATCTGATTTTGCCCCAGCCTAAAATGAACAGGAGTCGTCTTTTTGAGGATACAAAATTTTTCAATTGCAATGATCATTGTAGAAATCTATCGAGAATGTTTCGAAGGTTTATTGGATGAACAAACAGAAAAGAAAACCAAAAAAAAAACAATGTTTGTAATTGCTGCGTCGCAATTATCCACATATAGTAAAAGCATGCTTTAATTTTCTGTAGCATCCAAAGAAAATTCGTCTTGCCTTTTGACAAAGGGGATTTTCTGGGATGGATACAAATTTCTCAAAATTTGCGATTGATTGTTGTATAGAAAACACCATACTGTGAATATTCCAAAGGTCTATTGGATAGACAAGTGGAACAGAAAACAAAAAACTTACCTACTGTTCCAATCAGCCCTATAGTTATTCACTTCAGGTGCTGTATTCTATTGGTAAGATTACAAATGTGCAAAAACCCAGTTTTGAAAAAAAATTTATGGAAAAAGTCCCATGGTGTCTCTTTAAAAAGACATCTGCAAAAATAAAAGCATTATGGCAAAACTTTTTAATTTGAAAGTATTGGACCTAAATTTTTTGTATATTTTGCAGAATGTTCTTTTTAAGGTGAGAAGGGACAGTAACCGGACAGTACGCACTAGTCGCACATGATATGAACGGTGGGGGAAAGATTACTTAAACGGAGTAATATAAAAATATTGATTGTTCTCTTTAGATACGTCTTTAAAATTGAGGAAGTATAAGCATTTGGTGGAAAGCACTTGCAGTTACGGACTGGGGATTATGAGAAGTAGAAAACAAAGTGCAGCTTAATCTTAATATGTTTCCAGCAGTAAAGCTGCTCTTTCAATTTTTTGGTTAAGTAAGGAGTAAAGGCTTTCGCAAACAAGAGAAGTTCACATCAGGTATCCCCCAAAAAATGTGAAATTTTAAAATACTTATAAATTAAATAAAAAGTCTTTTTGTCAGTAATATCCCATCTGAAAAGGATAAGCTGTGAAAATATTTCTTTGGTACAAAAATGTTGAAGTATCTAATTTTGTATAGGAGCAAATCAACAAAATTTAAGCCCTATAGGTATTATATTGAAATGAAAGCCCCCAAAAATCACCTTTTGTTATCCTGTTTAACGGACTTTTCTTAAGCTAACATGGCTACAAAGTAAGGAAATATTTGAGTCTAATATCTGATAAGAAATCACAACCTATGACACATTATTGGATGACTCAAAAATCTCTCATTGCACCTTATACCTTGGAGAGCACAAATGTGTGAAAATTTTATACAGTTTAATCATGACGCAGGCAATAACCAGTAATAGAGGTCTTCCACCTTTTCGGATTGTGGCCATCTTGCCGGGAATGCAGAAGTCCATTCAAATTTCTGGAGACTTTCTAAATCTAAAGAACGGAAATGCATGGTTGGATATGTAAGGCCAAACATTATGTCACACTTTGAATATAACAAGTTTTGAGGTCGGGTATTAAAGTGATCTGAAAGACGAATACTACGGGAACTATTTGGTTATAGGTATGCATAGAAATGATGTGAAAGACCTCTATAGAGAATAGAAATTGTGTGAATGGTAACTCTTAAGTGTAATGTCAGTGTTTAATTCATAGGCAGTCAGAGATTACGTTTAATGAAGCCCCACAATTCAAGAAAGTGCTAATGGTGCCGAAGGAAACTCCCATAAGACGTCTTAAGCGGTCGGACGCCTTGGTACATCGTGCCCCCTTCCCAAGTGGCGACTTTAATTATGACATTTTGATGTGAGTTTTGCAAAGAGTTACACAATGATTTTTTTGGGGGGGCAGTTGAGGGTTTAGTTTTTTCAGGTATACCTCACTGATAATCGGGACAACTTACTGTTTGCCTCTGTCAATTTTTTTGTATTTAAATGGGGATGTTCTGATTTAAGTCTATAAATTTTTAATCTTGATAGAATGGCTTCATCCCAAAACCCCATCCGTAAAGTTTCGCGCGGCTGATATTTAAGATGTTTTCGATGTGAGAGCTAAAACGCGATTTGTAATCCCTATAGAGTACGGAAATTATGATGTTTGACCAAATTAAGGCTATTTTTGCTCATATACATCCAACCAAATCCTTTTTTAGTCATAGATTCACAGGGTAAATGAAAAAAATAGTAGCTTATGATACCAAAATTTTCCCCCCTGGGAAAATCTGGGTTGGTATTGACGCGACGAGGGGCTATAGCGATAGTACCCTGGCCGTCAAGTAAAACCCTCATCCTTAAGTATCTGTGGCAAATCAGATTACACTTTTTACAATAGATGAGTCTCTTGTAGTAAATTCCAGTTTAAGTAAACCATTTTTCTAGTGTAAGTTCTTATTCAGGGAAAGCTTTTGAAGATATTTAACAAAGGCGATCGTGTGGCATTGAACCGATTGTGCCTAATTAAAAAATAACACCACAAACCAACAAATAAAAAAAAATTCAAATGAAAAATTAAGAAAAAATTCCAAATGAAAAAAATTAATACAAAAATTAAAATAAAAAAAAATTAAAAATCAAATGAAAATAATTAAGTTAAAAAACAACAAAATATTAAGTTAAAAAATAAACAAACACTGCCAGAAAAAAATCAAAGTAAAATTAAAAAAAAAAGTATCAGCATAGGAACCTACTTAGCAACCAAGTTCTAGAGTTCACGGGATAAGGCATCAAGGCAGGCCCCACTGCCTCTCGTTTCGCTCATGTTTTAAAAAAGCCTTGAAGAGTTATTCTTAGCAATTGTTCTTATCATTGCACATACGTCATGGACCTGAGTATGTTATATTTTGCCTCCCTTAAGTTTTGTAGAGAAAGGATTACAGCATAGCCTAAATGCATTCTCAGTATATAGGTAAATCCTTCGTATGAACTATGCAAATTCAACTAAGTCCCAATGTTTTTTAAAACCAAAAACTACTTGTCCCCAAATGGTCAAATTTTCTTGATTTGTCGTTAAAAATAATGGAAGTCACATGGCGAGTCAATTCAAATGAAGGCAAACCATGATAGTCTTTGTTCTTGAGAGGAGACGCCTCAAAATTTCAAGATTCAACCACAGCAACAAATGGACAACAACAAGAACAATGTTTCAAATCATAAGCTAATTTGCCAGGTTTTACTTTTTCATTTTTAAAAATCAGTGAGCTATCTCTGACCTTGGACTAAAAGGATGTGTACAGCCTGGCTTGTGGGATTTCCTTCTTTGTATCTGTTCCAAATATGTAATATTACACAAATAACATCGCCGTGTCAGAAATCAATCTTCGCTGGAAAAACATGAAAATTTTGATTCGGTTAAGTACTCTGGCGAATGTTTTAAAGCCCAGAATCTCCATTGTGCAGTCAACAATAAGACAGCCTTGTCAAGTGACAGATCTTCAGGTGTTTCACCAAAATACCCAGACAGAAAATGGTCCTGGATGTATAGAATGGACACTGCAAGGTACAGAAGATTGGGTGAGGGTGATAGTTTCGGCAGTCATTGTGCAAGTTTGGGGGTTTTCAGAAAATCTGCATGGCAGTCAAAATAGACAGCATGTAAGTGACAGATCCTCAGGTGTTCACAAAATACCCAGAACTAAAATGTGCTCCTGGAGTGGAATGGACACTCACAATTGGTACACAGTGTGGTAAGCGGGTGATAGTTCTGCGTCAAATGTGCAAGTTTTGTTTTCCAGAAATCTCCATTGTGCAGTCAACAATAAGACAGCCTTGTCAAGTGACAGATCCTCAGGTGTTCACACAATACCCAGAACTAAAATTGCTCTGAATGTAGAATGGACACTACAATTACTCGTAGGGTGCCGGGGGGATAGTTTATGACATTGTGAAAGTTTGGGTTCCAGAAACTTCATTGTGCAGTCAACAATAAGGGACCAGCCTTGTCACGTGAAGACATCCCTGAGGTGATTTAAAAAAATACCCAGAACTAAAATGGCTCCTGGATGTAGACTAGAATGGACACTGAACATGCAGAATATGGTGAGGGGGAAAGTTTTTTGCCTAGTATTGTGCAAGTTTTGGTAGCCGTTTCATATAAAGTCCCATGGATGCAATGGTATTGCAATTTTCATTCGTCAGCGCTAATGCACATAAATAATACAGCGCATGACGGAATCAATTGTGACACCTCATTTGCATATCCATGGGACTTATATGAAAACGTCTACCCAAGTTTGGTTCCAGAAAGAAATTGCATTGTGCAGTCACAATAAGACAGCCTTGTCAAGTGACAGATCCTCAGGTGTTCACAAAATACCCAGAACTAAAATGGCTCTGGATGTAGAATGGACACTTGCATAGTACAGAAGAATATGGGTGGAGGGTGATAGGTTCGGCAGTCATTGTGCAAATTGGGTTTCAAAATATGCATTTTGCAGTCAATAAAAGGACAGCCTGTTAAGTGAAGATCCTCAGTGTTCACAAAATACCCAGAAACTAAAATGGCCTCTGCGGATGTGCGAATGTACACTCACACTGTACATAGGTGGTAAGGGTGATAGTTCTGCAGTCAATGTGCAAGTTTTGGTTTTCCAGAAATCTCCATTGTGCAGTCAACAATAAGACAGCCTTGCAAGTGACAGATCCTCAGGTGTTCAACAATACCCAGAACTAAAATGGCTCCGGAGTAGAATGGGACACTTACCAATACATAGTATGGTGAGGGGGGATAGTTTATGCATGTGACGTTTAAGTTTGGGTTCCAGAAATCTTTCATGTGCAGTCAACAATAAGACAGGCTTGTCAAGTGACAGATTTCCTGAGGTGTTTAAAAAATACCAGAAACTAAAATGGTCACGGATGTAGAATGGACACTAACAGTGTACAGAATATGGTGAGGGAAAAGTTTTTGCATCATTGTGCAAGTTTGGTAGCCGTTTCATATAGAGTAGTCCCATGGAGCAAATGAGGTATTGCCATTCAGTTCCGTCAAGCGCTACGCACAACATATACCGCGCATGACGAATCAATGTGATACCTCATTTTGGCATCCATGGGGACTCTATATGAAAAGTCTACCCAAGTAGTTCTTTGGGTTTCCAGAAATCGGCATGTGAAGCAACAATAAGAACGCCTGTTCAAGGGACAGATCCTCAG
>JAMKCH010051811.1:0-19984 GCA_023653785.1 Ophioderma brevispina | reverse complement strand
AGGGAAAAATTACAATCGGGTTGTAAAACCAATTCAAAATTGCGGTCCATAAATTTGGCAACGCGCACTCCCATTCCCCTTCCCTCCCCGCCGAAAAAACGAAAAAACCAATTGGGCTCATAATAGGAGAAACTAAAATAATATACAACATTGCTGAATAGATTTAAAAAGTTACTCCACTAGCCCCTACCATTTATGAGCAAAACGATTATGGAATCATCAGCCTTTTTGTCTGTCCACTGTGGACGAAGCCTCAACTTTCCATGCTGGATTTCGGCCATACCCTTCCACCTGGCCTAGTGCGGGTTGGAAGGTACACTGGTAACCAATAGAGTAAATGGTTTTCAGTAACAGACCCGGGATGGTCCCCTCTCTTTTCGATAGTGTCTGCACCTTTTTAAACGTGTTCCATGAATTACCCTCTGATACAAAAACCGGACCAACAGCTTTATCATACTCTCCGCACCATGAGCGCCGTACACCCCCTTCATCCCCTGCACATTTTTAAACGCAATGGTGTGGAGCGGGAGAAATTCCCATAATCACAACACTGCTGGGCCAAATGTATGCAATTTTTCGAACCTTTTTAGTATGACAAGCAAACCGACCCTCACGGGGCTCGAATCAGGGCCTCTCGGTCGATCTTATACTCCTTAGAACCGCCTTAGAACCGCTCGGCCACCTCGCCCTCAACTTTGATAGCGCCACAAATGCTTAATTATGCTAAATTCGCACAATAATGCCATAGTCGAGTTGATTTTTTTTCCCACCAAAACATGCGCAACTGCATATTTAGGCAATTACATAAAATTTGGGACAACAGTATCTACCAGTTAACAAAATAATGCGTACAAAAACAAAATGTTGGGTCCACGGTGACCTTCCCCCTATATACACTTCAGTGTTAGTAAAAGTGTTTAAAACCTTTATCCGAAAAATTCTGCCACAGTCTCATGCGCCCCTTTGGGCCCCCCCCTTGTGGGGCCCCCCTGGGCCCCCTCCCCCTGGGTCCCCCTGGGCCCCTGCCCATGGTCCCCCTTCCCCTAGGCCCCCGGGCTCTTTGGGCCCCTGCCCCCGGGCCTCCTGCCTCTTGGCCCCTTTCCCCGGCCCTTTCCCCTGCCCCCCTTTCAACCCTCCCTCCCTCCCCTTTCCTCTCCCTTCCCTCCCTTCCTTCTTTCCCCTCCCCCTGACTCCCCTACCCTTTTTTCCCTTCCCTTCTTTTCCCTCCCTCCCTCCCTCCTCCCCCTTTTCTTTATTATTTAGTCATAATAATAAAGGGAAGTTGGGATTTTATTCCTTCATTCATTCTTTCCTTTCCTGCATTCAATGCATTCATTTTTTCGATTTTAAACACAAATCGCATTTATCTTATGTTATAACCTGTTTACTGCATTTATATTTTATTTTTATTTCACATTTCCTCGGTTTGTTTCGTTTTTTTTTTTTTTCGGAAATTTTTCCTTATTGTTTCATGATGATCTGTTTTGAATATAACAAAATTCTTTTGTGTGAAATTTTTTTTTTTAAATGAAATGCATCAGTTTTAGTAAATTTTTCAACTTTAACCGTACAAGTGGCCATTGAAGTAGAGGTATTTCGGGACAAAGTTTTCACTTTTGAATCGCCACCCGCTATCCATGTATGTACGTCTAGCGCTTTTTTTTTCCTTTCAAGTCGTTTTCTATTGTATCTCTTTTGTTTTGTTTGGGTACTACTGTACTACTGGACCAAGGGGGGTGAAACGCATTCCAAAACAGTCTTGTTCCGTCCGGGGCGCTGACCTTTTGATAGTGACGGAATAATTATCAGTTTGGGTGCTTGTATCCACCCGTATGTCAATTCGATACAAACAATCCGCCAAATATCAGTTATTGGATGTTGGGTTCTATCTTGGGTGGTTAAATTTTTGTCCTACCCATGCCACACAACGAATGACATGACCATCAGTCGTCTTGATTTAATAAACCCGCCTCAATGAATACATCTTTTCACCTAGCGCGCATTGCATTATGATAAAAAAAAAGTAAGCTGAGCCCCATGATCCCGGTACCCAACTATTATTACACCGGCCACCTCTAACACATACATTAATTTGAACACTACCGATTAGTGATATATTCAAAGGGCACCCCACATATGTGGAAGAAAGCGTAGGCACAAGCCTTTGCTTTTCTTCTATTGGTTGGTACTACAGTGTTTTCGTTGTGGTCGGCAAAACATGGCAGACGATGAATTTCTAAAAATTATACGCAACGTTTTTGCCCCATCTCTATTCTATATAAGAACCTCTTTGGATTACCCGCTGGTCTATTATACTGATTCATCCGATATGTGACCCAGTACCATTCTTGCGGAGGTGAAAAAATCAAATAGGCGCCGGGGGACTCTGTTAATCAGTTCTGTGAGCCACATGTTGTTGAAGGACCTGAAAATACCACTATAGGAGTTTCCATACACGAATGAAAATTGTATTCGTGGCCAGGTGAGTGGAGTTTATACTGTAGTGTCCTCCCAAGAGAATCCGGTGTGCACATGCATTTGAATCTCTTTCATTTTCCCGGTGAGCCTAAGTGTGATCCCTTCCGACTTAATTGCATAGGTCCAAACTTAGGGGACGAACGTCCTCAACGCGAAATCGCTATACCTGCTGATAGACCGTAAATCATGCGAATATAGCAAGGACATTTAGGTGGGTTTATTTTAAGAAAATAGTTAGGCCTAGGTTCCTTTGAACCTTAATTAGAAACGAATGTATTCAAAATGGTACTGAATAACTAGAAAAAAAACTCGATTTAATTTTTTGCACGACGTATATGCAAGATAAACGGCCTAAAACAGAAATTCGGAATATTAATAGTCCTGGAGGTGTGTTTCGACTTGCTAGATTCTGAATGTGCTTCGCCCTGCGGCTTCGACATGGTCAGAAACTAGCAAGATCAACACACTCCAGAGACTATTATATTCGCGAATAGGTCTATCGCTCGCCCTTTAAAAAGCATGCGGAGTGGACGGAACCCGTATTGCACCTCTGATCCAGACTAGTTGTAATTGGTTGTAATTGTAATTTTTTTCAAAGAGGAGCCTAAAAATGCAAAAACCGAACCAAAATGGAACATGACCTCAGGTGACATTTGCTTGTCCCATGATTTGACATCAACAATATGAAGGAACCCATATTGCACCTTCACCCAAGTCTGTTTAAAATCGGACTTTAAACTTTCGAAGGAGACCCAAACAACGAAAAAACCTAACCAGACTTAACAAACTGGAAATTGACCCCTCCGTTTGACCTTTGACCTTGGTCAAGACCTTTTGACATTAATCCACAATGAAAGGAAACCAAATATTGGCAAGGTACGCGGTACGGTAGTACGTATAGCCGGTTTCGAAAATTGAAAACGTAAAATTAAAACCAGCGTTTGAGGAAAATTCTTCAAAAAGACTGGAATAATACCGAAATGCATTGGGGAAAAGGGATGCGGCCCCCCGTCGTAGCGATGGCGTGTTCACGTTCGTGTTTGCGAGCACCGAAAAGTACCCGACAAAAAAACGTTCAATTTTTCTCGCTAGGTTCTATAGGTCAGACCCAATTACGGTAATATTTAAACCAAAAACATAGTAACGGACACTCTGATGCAAAAATGCCATAGAAACATCGTTTTCCGGACGATAATTTTGAGATTTAGTTTCATTGGCATGCATCGCTATGACGGGACTGATAAC
Source organism: Ophioderma brevispina (assembly GCA_023653785.1). Classification (NCBI taxonomy): domain Eukaryota; kingdom Metazoa; phylum Echinodermata; class Ophiuroidea; order Amphilepidida; family Ophiodermatidae; genus Ophioderma; species Ophioderma brevispina. The sequence continues at coordinate 16,261 of JAMKCH010051811.1, read as the reverse complement.
GGTACTCTCTCGCGCAGTACTAATTTGATAGATTTTCGGGAGTCTGTGACACAGTATAACACTTTCCGCAGCGCGTAATTGCAAGAGGAGACGCGACAAAATGGAACCACACACACACACCATACCCCTAATTACGGACATGCGCACCTCCGGGATACCCCCCTCTGCCTTTTGAGGCTTTAGTGTCCTTTAGTGTTGGGGATAAAAATTGTCGAGTAAATATGAATAACATCGAGTTCTATAGTTTTTTAGCTATCGATTTCCCCAAGGGTATCAATCATAGCTCCCATGGGTCCGGGGAAGTGTAAGGTCTCATGAACTATGTATCATTTATGTAGTTTTATATACAGGGGGCGATCAGGGGCGCCCCCCCCCTATTTTTTGCAAAATCATGATGAGATAGGGCACCGGGCGCGACGCTGTTCGCTGTTGTTTAAATTGGTAACCTTACCCCCCCCCTTTATTTTCAGAATTCGATACGTAGGGGAAACAAATTGGTCTCCCGGGGAAGCGGAGCGAGGAGGCGATGTCCGAAAAAATGGCAGCCAGTTTACTCTAAAAAGCTATTATTAAAATTGATTTTAGATGCTGTATTGCAAAAATGACCCGCCCCACGGTTCATCCATTCTCAGGCAATTGCAGCCATCCGTGTTTAATGGCTCCAGGACAAAGTTTCAAATATGATTATCAAATTTGGAAATCAACTTTTCCATTGTATTGATTGTTTTTACCACTATTTAGCTTATTATAATGCGATATTAGAACATTAAAAAAGCAACCCGCCCTCGATGTTATCCACCCGAGGTTAATTGCAGACACACTATTTCAATGCCGATCAACAATTCCCCACTCTTTTGACCATTTTGCCCTAATGAAAGCTGTTGAATGCCAATTTTACCGTCATATGACTTCTAAAAAATACAGCCAAGTAAACTTGCGTCATCCCCTGGCAAGATGCAGTCTGGAACATGGACTCAGAGACTTTGCCTTAGTCCATGACCTTGACATCATCTACACCTGAAGGAACCCCTATTGCACCTAACCCAAGGGTCTGGTTTTTAAATCGGACCTAAACTTTCGAAGGAGATGAGAAAAACGAAACCTAAACCAAAAACCTACCAAACTGGAACACACCACACATACACATACATCCATAAAGACATTCGCACCCTCGCAAATCGCCCCTTTCATTTTCAAGCCAGGGGGATCAAAAACAAGGAATTGACCATTTTTACAGAATTGTGGCCATTTTGGTCTTAGTTGACTTGAGGATGACGACGGAACCTCTTGAGGATAAGATTAGTTATTTGATGCTAAATATTTTGATAGAAGTCAGCTTTACGTTGAAACCAAAATTAACTCAAGAAAAAATCAATATTTTCTCATGAACAGCGGCCATATTGGATCTGCGGACGAGGGCTCCGGGTAAATAAATTGATATACATCAGGAAGCCCCATACAAAAATGGCGCTTTGTCCACACGGTGCAAATTAACCTGCTTAATTGATCCTAAGCCACCCCACTATTATACAGATAATGAACAATGACGCAAAACGGGCAGGTGATACGTTAAATGTCAGCCTTCAACAAATAAATGCATCTGTGGCAAAAGATTTGCAATTGTGGGAACAATTTGCAACTGTGGGAACAGATTGCAAGTTGTGGGAACAGATTGCAATCTGTGGGAACAGATTGCAAAACTGTGCTAGGATGCAATCTGTGGGAACAGATTGCAATATGTGGGAACAGATTGCAATCTGTGGGAACAGATTTGCGTAATCTGTGGGGAAACAGATGAAATCTTTGTGGGAACAGAGTGCAATCTGTGGGAACAGATTACGTAATTGTGGGGAACAGATTGCAATTGTGGGAAACAGTTACGTATATGTGGGGAACAGATTGAATCCGTGGCCACAGATTACGTAATCTGTGGGAAACAGATTGCAATCTGTTGGGAACAGATTGCAAACTGTGGGAAACAGATTTCGTAATCTGTGGAACAGATTGCAATCTGTGGGATTAGATTGCAAACTGTGGGAAACAGTTGACAAAACTGTGGGAAACAGATTTATCCAAAACAGATATTGTAACATGTCCCCTATGTGGGCTCGTATGGTTGCTCATAATTAGAAGCAGCACTCTGATTGGAGTAGGGCGTAATTTGTCCCCGCCTAACCCACACGACCCGAAGATCCCTTTTGACTAAAATGTGTGAAGGAAGTTCCACAGCTTCTTTATCCTTCCATTTTCTTTTAAAAATTGATTGAGTATAACTACAGGACTGAAAATTACCCCCAGGGTGACAGTTTACATGTCGGAAGTCACATGTGTGCCCTTTGCTCAGTGACAAATTATGAATATTACTTATTTTTGCAAATAGTTCATATTACCCTGCAGACCTTTGACATCAAACTGTTGCGGTTACATATGGGGTCAGCAATCCAAATCAGTCAAAGGTAAAAATATGGGGCAACTGTTATATAATATTATTAATAATAACATACCTAGAATGGAAACTTCGGGCGAAATTTGAATTATTCATTAGGCATAATGAATTAATATCAATATCCTTTGTTAGTCTAGGGGATTATTTTTCATTCGCATAAATTAATATTATATCCTTTGACGGAATATAAAGGCAGCAAACAAGGATAACGTAAAGAACTATCAGTGATTGAAAAAATATTTGAAATTTTGCAGGGAAACGCTTCAAGTGAAGGCTAAGGCTGTAGAATTCTTGTAAGTTACCTTTTTCAAGCTGTAGAATTGACAGAAAAGGAAGAAGAAAACGGCAGTGTGCAAGATTACGATTTCATTCATTACGTGTTGTAGTAAGTGTCCGAACGGGACAGAAATGACTAAAATCTCAGAGTCGGTCCTTATTAGGTTGCGTCTGGTCTTATCATTTGCCGGGTCTGTTAGGATACCTTGTACTTGTTACAGTAATGCAAAACATCTGATTTTTGATGATTTTTTCCAATTTGATATTTAGCAAATCACTGATAGTGTCTTTAAGTGCCAAACGAAAATTTCACCTACGTACTTAATTTAGTGCCTTAAGAAAAGGCGAAGTTCCCCTAACCCCACACATCAGCCTATACACTACTGCTACTCTATACATATACTATACTACATACTATACTACATACTACTAACTAATGATATTACTAATTCTACTACTACATATGTGATAAATATGTTGACAGCTGACAGGAACCCCTGAAACGCGATTATTAAATTAAGTGCTGCACCAGTTTGTACAGGGGTCAAACATTTTAAATTGACCCATTATGTTAAATAGTGTGCCACTTATTGTGTTAGAACCATAACGATTCAGAAAGGTTAGTCTTTAATTAGCGCATAACAAATAGCCAATTCCCCTTACTGCTCCACAGGCTAATAATAATAATAATAATAATAAAATAATAATAATTTAAAACCGATTTGTTTTAGATATTAAAACATGGGATAGGGCCCTATATCTCACGATGAACAATTATGTTACTGCCACATAGAGTCGATTGACTCAGAGTAGATGCTTAAAATCGATACCGATAATACCTCCTTGTCCAGAACCTTCCAGAGTATATAAGCAAAATGCTAAATTGGCACACTACTTTTAATTTTTGTTGAGTTTGTATTTACTCTGTGTTAATTAATTTGATTATTATATATGGAATTAATTAAATTATGATCACATACTTAAAAAGTAAAATAGGGGGAAAACGGAATTTTTCCCATCGTTTGTGTTTTACAAATTTTTTAAAGGAAATTTGGTTCAAAATTTGAAATCTTTCATGCTGGTTGGGAGTGCGTTTAGGGTTGTAATTAAGTAATTGTGGAAGCAAATGGCATACAATGTTAATTAATTTTCGCTCGAGACAAGCTTGACTTATGATGTAGGCCTTTCTCTGGAATAGGCCTACATATATGGTTTCTCAAAAAATCTGAATCTGAATCTGTATTTTTACCTAAATCCAATAAATGTGAAAGGAAAATTTACTACTAGATGCTACTGCTACCACCAAAATAGTGTGAAAGATCATAACAAAAATAATTAAATAATACTATTAGGAACCAGATTAAAGATTTATAGGAAGCCATATAAAAACATCACAAACGTAAAACATAATGACAAGATCTGCAAAATATATAGGTTATTTTGTTGTAACATACACTTAAGATTTAGTGTTGTTCTTCTAACGACATGTGAGTGTACAAGTGTGTACTACCACATAGTCAATGTCAGCATCAGAGAAAACAAAGTTTAGTGTATGCAAGTTTCGTATTAAGGTTAACATAAACGTATGATTTAATTATAGGCTACACACATACGGCGTACCAGAAATTGGATAGAAACAATAGGCCGTATATATTTCTATTTTTAAAAACTAAAGATTCGATTTCCAATTCAATCTATTATTTCATAAAAAAAAACAATACATCAAATGACATAAAGCACACAAAATAAACCATGCAGGGAAGGAGTAGGCAGGAAACCCATTAGGCCTGAGAATAACCTACCAAATACAAAGAAAAAATACCAGAAATGGAAACTGGAGGGTGAAAGAAAAGAAATATATAAAGATTGTGAACCTCAGAATTGGGAGAAATCCACAGAATGTGTGGGTGAAAATACCTCAAGAGTACTTAATATTTCATGATTCAGGTTCCGTGTTTTTTTTTTTTTTTTTTTTTTTTTTTTTTAAAAAAAAAAAAAGATGATTTATTAATTTGAAATTTACCTTTAAAAAGCAATATAAAATTGGCACATTTTACTCAGTACAAAATAACCGTGAGTGTTGACTTTACGCCATACTTTACTGACTTTAAGCCATACTATTCGATAGATTGAAGGAATTAACTATTTCTAATAATTATTTGGCTACTTAAAATTAGGGTTAGATGTACGTGGGTATTCACCCATTACAATGACGTGGTTAATGTGGAGATGTAGACCAAAATTTTCAAAGTAATGCCAAACATTTCCATGTACGTTCCAATGAGAAAAAGACTTCACCACTTGGGGACATTTTTAATCTAATTAACTCTAACCCCACTCACTTGGTTCATTTTAGCAATGTTTTGAATTCATATGCGAATGCTCGGGCATGGCGGTCCTTTTTTTCATGATTTTTTCTGTTTGTGTGATTTATAATTGCATGTGTATGTGTTGTTGTGTTTGATGAGTGTGTGTTGCGGTGTTATGGGAGGGTGTGTTGTGTGTGTGCGTATGTGTGTATGTGTGTATGTGTGTGCATGTGCTGAGTGCATGTGTTGTGTGTTGGCGTGTGTTGCGTGCTTGTTGTTGTGTGTGTGTAGTTAAGTGTGTGGTTGTTGTGTGTGTGTGGGGTGGGTGTTGCAGGTTTGTGTGTGCATGTGTGGCTGTGCGCGCATGTGTGGGATGTGTGTGCGTTCACTTTACTTAAATCACTCAATCTTACAAAAATCACATTTATGTACAAAAATTAACAACATTTACACAAATAGCCACACCAAGCTGTACATTTTGTGAGATTCAATGGCTTATGGTTAAGTAAACTGCTTGCAATGCTTTACTGGATGTAAAATTTCCTATGGGGAATTGAGGTACGATCGTAGCAGAACTGAAATTTTAAAAAAAGTCTTATTATACCCTGAAAAGGTTGGCTCAGGACAATGAAAAGTGGTTGGTAATATGTCCGGTGGCCACATAATAACTAGGGCTAGTCTACTCCGCAAACATACCGCAAAACACTAAAAATTGAAACCTTTGCGGATTTTAAAAACCCAAATTAAATAAAAAATTACTCTACTGGACTCGAACATGGTTCATCTACATCGTAAGTCAGAGAGACCTTCCCGCTAGACCACGAAGGCGGTTGAACGACAGGTTCTGTTTTGGTATACAAGTATCACACTATTTATGAACATCGTGTATTCATTCATACCGTATTGTGTCATACCGTGATATCAGGGACTACAAGTGCGGGGGACAATGGTACTTCACTGGTTTGTAAAAGGAACTATTAGTCCGTAGAACTATAGTCCGGGATTGTTTTAAACGATATAAACACCTAGAAATTACTTATTAAAAAAATTAATTATTGATAGTAAGGACTACTATTTCTAGAGAGAGGGGTCCACGCGATGAAGACTATTTAAAGCAAGGACTGTATTACTAGGAACAGGGGTCCCACAGGGTGAAGACCACTGCCCCTAGAAGGCCATGGTCCGGAGCACCGCTCGGTTCTGTAGTCCGGTTAGGGCTGGCTTGTCATAGGGACCTGTCCTAGGAACCACAATCCACCGGTCTATATCTCCAGGGGGACTATATCTTCATTTCACACCGGCACGCACCACAGGAGAGTACAAACCATTCACACTGCACTTCATGACGTGTAATTGCTATTGCGTGTATAAGGGATTTTTAGAGAAGTTGATTTTGCAGAGGATTTAGATATTTTGTTTATCTAATCTGGTGTTGTCAAGTGATTTGGACAGTCCAAGTAATGAGTGGGTGTCCTGTGGAACGATCAACAAGATCCTCTGTTTGTTAATTAAAAAAAGCTTGTTAGAGTCAACGGTTAAATTGTCAAATATATTTGCAGAAGATTTAACAAGTGTTATTGAGTTACTGCGTCATTGGTGCTTCTTGAACTTACTTGTGATTTGCAGATCGCTTGTAACAAATTATGAACTTGTTGTAGCGGCAAAGACCCTATGGTTGGCACGTAAGTAATAGCTCTATCTAGTTGTCTTGTATGTCAGGGGCCTCTCTCTCCACTATGTTTTCACTTCATTCTCCCACTTATGTTCATTAGTGCGTACAGTGGTCAGTGAATGGAAATCTGTCATGCTGCACCTTCCATGAACATCGGGACCAAGCAGACATTTATGTTAAGACCATTGACGTATTGTTTTCGTTGTATCGAAAGTGGCTGCCACGTAACGCCAATGTAGATGAAAATGAAATGAAAATAAAACTGACAAGTCAATCAGGAGGTCATGCCAACATGCGTTATTTCTTGTACACGAGGAAGACAAATACAATCCTGTGTGACCTAAATAGCTGGGTCGAAAACGCCCTGGAAAATGTCCCGATATGGCCAAAAAAACGGAATTTTTATTACGCCTGTATTATTGTGCGGGAATGTTCAAAATTACATATAGTGATCTAATATTGACGCCCACCCCCCCCATGAAGGGTGCTTGTTTGGGGGTGTAAAACAAACGAATTAAAAGCGACGAATTTTAAGTTTTCAAAAAGCGTGTCTCTGAAGTATAGAAATCCCACCACATTTAAAGCACCCAAATCAGTTAAATTCCAATGTGTGTACAAAAAAAAGTCTGGTACGTTTTACTCTATATGTTAAGAAAGCGCAGACACGGAAAAGTATACCTACGTTACTAGCCTCAGGAAGTAAATTCTCGTATGATATTAAAACGTGGGGCCTGTTTTCCATCAATTGTGAAATGCCGACGTGTTCAGGATGTGTGCAGGGAATGTGGACATGGCAAGGTCGTTGCCTATGTATTTGTGAAAGCCGATGTAAAAAGGACCCGGTCCAAACAATTTATTTGACAATAGTATTGGAGTGACCTGCCGACTAATGTTGAATGGCATCACCTTCCAGGTACTTTCTTTGAGTGCGCGATCTGCGCAAACTAGGAATTGCGTAGGTACACGCATGTGGACGTTTACAAGTATTGTTAATGGCTATTTAAGCTGAAATTGAGATTTGGCGCAATCTGTTGTTTGCAGGAACATAATAAAATGTTGCACCATAGAATCAAAGCAATAAATGATCAAATCAGGACCAACATTGCAGTTTAACAGATGCTGATGCACATTGGGAAGCACATGGGTGCCAAACGGTAATCGCCCAGAGTAATAGGAGATTCCATCTGAAATTCACCAGAGGATCATAATTGATGCAAGATTTGGGACGCCAACACCTCAAAGAGACCACTGTTCCGGTTTGAAATTCAAATTCAAATAGTAAATTAATTTATGTTACAATCAATTCTACGATCCATTCTGTCTTCGTTGCTATTTTCATGAGATGCAATGGTGAACAACCTACTGAGTGTGCCCAAAAATGTAACATGCAGGAATGATGATTCTTTGAAAGGTAAAAGCACTTGATGAATGAAAATAGGATATAATGTATGGGTTAAACAGTTCTTAGCTACATAATATTGTTCCCGCCAATGTGGCCGGTTTTAAAGGCGAGTACTTGTCTTAACATCGCGGTCATCTATACGAAACGAAAACTTGTCCCTCAATGCGCATGCAAAAACTCACTCACCGCGAAATAACAGGCTGTTCAAAAAGAAAGAAAGTTACTCATGTTTATTTCGGTAGTTAAAAATCTGTAAGAAATTCCTTGTAAACTAACGTATCAATTAGAAAGCGCAGTTTCTGAATGTATAAATTAAAAAAGAAATTTTTGGAACTAATTAAAAAAAATAAAAAGTTATATTAATTTGAATAAAACCACCCATTTTTCTGTACTGTACACATCTGGGTAACTGCTTCAGTTTTGCTTTTTACACCAAATATAATGCAGGAACATGGTTTGCAAAGTTGCAATGTCAAAATGAGTTTTTTCTTTATATACTAAAATCCATCAATCAAGAGCAAAATTTAAAGCTGACAATTTTAAATGCTATGGAAGTTTTGATCTCGCGAAGTCTCGCACTGTTTCTCTTGGTAGAGATTTAGAAAAAACAAATCATTGCATGTTTTGGCAATCTTGATCAGACATAATTGCAGAAACAGATGGTTTACGATGAAAAAGTTATATGACAATGCTTGATGAAAAGGAAGATGAACTGAATTTTAGTCTGATTTATGGTTCTTGAATATATAAAGAAAAACTTCATTTTGACAATAAAAGTTGCGAAACAATGGATCTGTCTTGTTAACGCATTATTGATTTGTCTGAATCGAACGTATTCAATAGCCAGCCATGTTGGTGGACAAGATAAGACACATTCAGTACTACATACATTCACCTGTCAATGATCCCTGTGCAATCGCTAAAACATGGATCGATTGACAGCTTAAATGTATTGTAGTCCTGGACTGGTCTGCATCTTGTCCACCACATGTCTGGTGGTGACGTCATATTAATACGATCTATAGAAACTGATGCACGTTACCAAGGTGCAGTCAGTTAAAATAGGTGAGTTTATTCAAATGAGTATAACCCAGGAGAGGTTGGCATGTGCAAAATTCAGGACCATTCTTTTTTTAATTTAGACTCAGACAAATTGCTCTTAGCAAGGATATATTACTCTACAGTGACTTCCGTTTAGATTATTTTTTACGATTAACCACGATAAAATGAGTAGAAAATTCTTTTTGACATCAGCCTGTCTGTAGCACTAACCGGACCACGCCTGGCCGGTGATTGGGTTTGACTACGAGGATGATAGTCTATATTACAAGTCGTTTTACACGAGATCTTGACAGAGGTCAAAGTCACAACTCTTTGAGTTATAAAAATGTTTGATTTTTCGAGAAAATTTTGAATTTGGAGCATTTTTTTGGGTATTCCTTCACTTAATTGACTGACATTGTATATATAGGACTGGGTAAATGATGTGTATGGGCTTTTTATGTATAGAGTTGAATGGGGTTATTAACGTATAGGTCTTAATTGATTTTAGCTATTCTTTCCTCAAGTCTTACACCAATAATACACCCATTTTGGTGAGAGTACAAGTTTCAGTATTTTATTATTTCAAAACAATAGTCCAGTCAAGTTTAGGCTTTTTGCTGAGAACATTTCCAACATAGAGATAAAGGAAGCAGATTTTCATCAGCTCCTTAAAAAAAGATAATTCTGTTATTATTAAAAATATTTAAATGTCCGGAAAAATTCTGAAAACTGTTGATGGCCAACTTCACATGTTGATATTTCCGAAATCTTTAAATTATTTGTCAAAATTACATTTTCACACTCGTGACTCTTGAACATTGCTTTTCATAGGAACTTATCTTCAAATAAGGTTTAAAGTCCTAATCAACAGGAATGCTGAAACGTTGGGGACAGCATAAAGTAGCATATAGGTAGCGGAGGAGTGTGGGGTGTGTTTGTGTGTGCCGGTGGAGGGTGAGAATGGGGCTGGGTGCAATTGTAAAAATTCTGTAAATTAAGGAAAAAGATTTCCGTAAAATCTGTGTTAGAAAACAATAAAAATAAAAAATTTAAAACATCAAAATGTTAATTTACGGAAATTTTTCAAAAATTTTGGCAGCAATATTCCTGACTTTTGTTTTCGTTCCGTAGTTTTAAATACGGAAAAATTCTGTTAAAATACACATTTTTTTCCATAATATGAGGAAAATTTCTGTAAAAAATACTGTCAAAAAGTTCCGTTAATGACAGAAAAATCTGTAAATTTACCCTAAAAAAGTCTGGAAATACTGCTGCCAGAAGATTTCCGTGTGGTACTGTTTTGTGACATTGTTCTTGTCACTTATTACTGATTCCAGAAATCCAGGCGATTACTACGAATCTTATCAGACTAAATACAGGCTGCGATACGAAAGGGAAGGCAGACAAGGCCATCAATGATTGTATTGATAAGGTAAGATATTGAATATCGACGGTTCTTTTGTACTGAAGTTTATTTCCAGTGTGAAACGTAAGCTGCATTGCTGACTACAAGCTACAGTGTATAGTCAGTTCAAGTTCAGTCAGGTCAGTTGGTGTCAATGTCGGTTCCGTGGACTTTGAAATCTATTTCATTAGTGTTATGTAGAATGTTACCATAGTCCATGTGGAAACAAGACAAAGTTCGTACAGCATGGTTGCAAGCATCAAAAGTGATAAACCTAAATATGGGATAAGTACGAAAAATGGTAGTTACCACTCTTACAGATAGCTCAAATATGATGGACATACTCATGGTGGAATCAAATATAATTCAAGGCTTCTTAAACCCAAAACAGATGCAGGAGAGAGATGGATTGAATGCAGATTTTTCAAAACACAGGGCGTGTTTTTTTTCGAGCCAGTGGCCTTCCGTTCAAAGAAGCTAAAAATAAAGCAAACAGTTAACAACAAATCACAGGAAAAAACAATCCTTTAAGCAAGAGCGATTTCAAAACAGGAGAAAGGTAGCACTACTGTATGTTCAATTATCTTAGATGTCCGGTTTTGATTAATTAAGTCTACACCAATATGAGAGTCAAAGGTTATTGTTGAGTTCTCCGTTCTCATTGGAAAGATTAGCGTTCTCAAGGTCAAGTTTCACCACGCCAAAACGCTACGCGATTATGTAAAAATGTCAGTTTTCAGTGCGGAGAAGTTCATTTAGATGAGGCCATCGGTGCATAGACTCTGAATACAATGAAGTGCTGCTTATGTACGGGCCCACGATGCTATAGTTATTCCTTTTGCGGTTTTATTCTGTTTTCAAGACAATTTGAGTACAAAACTTTTGTGCTTTCAGGAATCCGATGATCAGATGGATGGGAAACACCGATTCAACGCAGACATTGGATTTGGACAGCGTTGAGAGAAGTCAGGAACCGTGGACTATGAGAGCTGCGAGTGGAGCAGAAAGCAAGGAGAGTGGCGTTGGTAAAGAATCCATTAATTACCATAATACAATCCCATTGGCAATGACAATCAGGTTCGTGACCTTCTTTGCTTCAAATTGTGGAACGTAAGGCTTCCTTGTAGTGTCTATGTCAATTTATGTCGAATCTTTGGGCCATTGTGCCCTTTAAGCAACATTACTAGGTCTATAACCATTGAATAAACCATTTACTTATTATCGTCAATATTAAAGTTAACAAATATGTAACACGTGTCTTCATTGCGATAAATGCAGGTATCTCTTTTGGCTCACAAACAAACAATGGATGTGACCAATATGAAGGAATGGCATATGGTCAGGAAAGGTGGCAAAGAGGGTAATGGTGAGGGTGAGTTTGGAGAGCGACCTAGGAATGGCTGTTTCCAGAAACAAAAAAAAACAAAAAAAATTAACTGATATTGCCGTTGCAAATATCGCCAACAGGAAAGCTACTTTACATCTTCAGCACGGATGGTGCTTATAAATACACTTGAAATCTGAGGCGACAAATCCGGAGGTATAGGTTTCACCAATGGATGTAGAGTGCCGTCCAAGGACACCTTGTAGTGGCAGGCTTTTCTAAATACTGTGAAGGTAGTGATAGCAATGCTTCCTTCCTTTATAGTTTTGTTACACGACATGAGGATGATCAAAACGGGGTCATACAAACAATGTAGCAGTCACGCATCAGAATGTTATTTTGTCTCAGACATGCAAAGTCCAATTGTTACAGTCATACCATGATAAGGGCTGGGTGCCCCGAGAAGAAAGCTTTCCTATTAACCCTGCTAATGGCTACAACAGTCAACAGCATAGTTCTGGTGCGTGACTGCATGGAGTGTAAGTGATTGCCAGGAGAAGAGGGGGAGAGTATAAGTAGTATAGTACTTCCGCGTTGATGGCAACAGTAGCCCGTGGGAATCGTGTGCGACAGTAATGATGACATATATATGCGGTATTGGAGCTATTCTAAACAAGCAAAAATGAAAGGTTTGATGAATTACAGGTCAATCCATCAATCTGACAAAAGAGGGTCTTCTTACAATGCATTGCCAAGGGTTTGTATCATCCTCACGGTATCACCGTGTCCAAAGGCTCTATCTATGTGGCAGATGGGACGTAAGTCCTAAATACAGTAAGCAGTAGGGTATACCATCATAAATATTTGGATAAGGCAGACCCATTAAACCGTATAAATGTTCAATAGTAAGAACAAATTTCCGTTCAAACGTTGCTGCAGCTGCGTTACGGGAAGTTGAGTTCTGATATATATCGATCAATTTCATGCTACAACTCACCGCAACGCTCATCAAATCCAGTTGAAATGAATTGAACTTATTAAGGCACGCTCCACGTATCAAAATCATGGCGAGTTTTCCCGCACATTTCGAGTTTCACGCGCTGTAAACTCGACATAACGCTGCACACTCGACTATGTTATATGTCGAGTTACAGCGATATATGTCCAGTTGCCCTCTATACATCGAGTTTGTGCTCTCTATATGGTGAGTTTGAACATATATCATGTCCAGGCGGCTATTTCCCATGTCACAGCAGAAATCATGCCGAGTTTCAAAAAATCATGTCGAGTTTTTCCGCGCATGTCGAGTTCACGAGCGTCTCGAGTTTTCCTCGCCATATGTCGAGTGTTCAAGCGTTTATGTCGAGTTTACAGCCGCTGATCTGTCCTTGCCCTCTATAAATTCGAGTTTTGCTCTCTATATGGTGGTGTGACATAAATCATGTCCAGTTTTCCTCCTGTCCAGAAAAAAATCATGCAAGGTTTCAAAAATCTGCGGAGTTTGCTCTGTTGAGAAAAAAATAGTCAGTTTGCACACAGTGAGGGTGAAAAAAATCATGACATTTTTAAAAACTCGGCATGATTTATTCTGGGACATGAGGTATTCTGGACATGATTTATGAAACTCGGCACATAGAGTTCAAATCTGAGAAGCCCAGCGCTGATAAAATCGACATATAGCGGGGTAAAACTCGATATACAGCGATGAAAATCGACATGCGAGGGAAAACCCGCCATATTTGAAACGTGGAGCGTGCCATAATCATTAGTACCGCCAATGCGGTATTTGGGTGGGACTAATTCGGAAGCCGCCAACTCACCGCCAAACGCAGAGACGTGAAGTTTAGTTTTCGTTTTGGTTTTCTGTAAAGACATAGCAATAAAAATGGTTAAAGCGGTCACTGGCACATTTCAGAAAATATGAAAAATTCTTCAAGTTGCTCGCAAATTAGCGGCTAGGCCATTGGAAGACTAGAGATATTCACACATAAAAATAATATACCCAAACAGATAGGGACATTAATAAGAGCGCTAAGACATCCAGGTAATTGTAGGTAACGTTTTAAAGTTTGCCCGTTAATTGTAATAACAAATGTGTCTATTACAAGACAACATGACTAGTACTCACTAGGTATTCAAACCACAAAGGTCACAGACCGGCCAATTCTAGGTTGTTGCTTGGGGTACACCGCCAGTTCCGCGTCGTCTGCTGAAGTAATGTCCCCGGCGACATTGATTATAAAATCGTTCTGTTTACCCATAAATGCGCTGATTTTGGGCTTAATAATTTTCCAGTGAGGGTTACTGTAATAACAAGTTTTACAACCATGACAACCATGCAAAATATCATTGTGAAAAATCTAGAGGGCGCCACTATTTTCAAATGTGCAGTGTCTCTTTAAGGGGGCATCTATCCTCATTTTGAGGTGTTATTTTGAAAGCAGGGTAGTTGAAATGTTGAAGTATGTGTTATATATCATTACCAAGCATATTGATTGAGGTGTCAACAATATATTTTTTGTAAATTTCGATACACATTGCAAAATGAGCTGGATCAAAGGTCAAATGTGTTGAATTTGGTAAAAGCAAATTGCACATGTTGCCCCAAAAATTATACTATAGGGTCTTTTTAATCAGTTGTCGGCTTATCCAGGTAGTTACATGGGTCAAGCCTTGGATACCATAATGGGAGACATTTTCATTTTTATCCGCGTGTTTGCCATAGCAACCGATTTCTTGAAAAAACTCATTTTTTCTTGCTGATTTGACTTTGATGGCTTATAAATCAAAAAGTAGACATAGTATCAAAATCCCTCCCATTAAGGTTGCAGTCCTTAAAAACCTACATTTGTGTTTTTTTTGTGTTTTGTTTTTTTTTTGTTTTTTCTTTTTTGTCTATTTTTGTTTGCAACACCATTCGGAAGTGCCAAATTTTTGGGGGGCAAATTTTCCAAGTTGCCGAAAATTGCAAAAAAGATAGAGGGCATTCAGTTTCTAGAAACACTTAATTAATTTTGATTTATCAAATTCAAATTTAATTATCTACATTAATTATGCTAAATTATAAATACAAAATATAGGAATAATCAACATAATACCAAAATTAATTTAGTTTGAACTTTTCTGAAATATGCACGGGCTTGAAAAACAATAAGATAAAAAGTAAATACAGCTGCTTGAAAAAATAAGAACCAATAAAAAATAGTATTATTTGCGTAGTAAAATGCACTTTGATCAACTGTAGCATCGGAACGGATGTCCGATTTCTAACCACATTTTTTTGTCAGAAATTAGAAAACTCAGAAATTCTTGCTCCACAACATTGAGGGGAATGCCCCCTTAAATCCGGATTCGAACTGGCGATCTCTAGATAACGAGTCCATTAATCTTATCACCTAAGCTATTCGGCTCTTGAATGGGAATGATTTCCTTTGCTATGTCAGTAAATAGTGTAGGCTGGTATGTAATAAATACAGCCGTCGTGTTTTTTTCTGTTAAAAGCAAAATCCACTGATTCCTTTGTCTTTTGGGTGTACTTGTTGAAAATATCTTGGAATTTTTTTGACACGTTTTTAGGGTGTCAAATCCAAGATGGCCGCCATAATACACAAATTCCATTATCATGGGTATTCTAACGCAATATTAGGTCCCAAAGGGACGACAATACCCACATTTCCAATACCAACGAGTTCAGAAACAGCTATTCAATAAGCAGTCACATTAAACACATAAAAACTACCGTGTACCTGGTATCCAGATGGCTTCCAAAATGGCCGACAGAAAGCGCTAATGTTAGGTAATATAAACGTTTACCTCAACACAATCAAGATGAGAATAGAATTCAGATTCATGGGTGTATGTATTCTGTGGTATGAGGAACCCACACTCCTTTTTGTTAACAACCTCACATCCAAGATGGCGGCAATATGGCCGCCAAAACGCTATAACAGCTAAAAATGTGTAATTTAAGACAACTACCTGAATTATTAAACTTATGGGGCAGTAAATGTATTAATACTTGAAGACAGAAAATACAAATTTCCCCCTATTTTGGTTTGCTAACATGCTTGAATCCAAGATGGCGGCCACCGTAAGTATACTGAGAAATAGTAAAATTTAAATGATTCATCATAGGAACTCATATTTACCATTTGTGTTAAAAAACATACCTTCAAATTAAGATGGCAGCTCATTTGGCTGCTATCAGTCACTAGCAAACTATATAGCAAAATGTGTGTTTTTCATGTACGTACCTACATTATGTTTATACGGCATTCTGAAATTTGAATATAAATACAAATAATCACTTATAGATACCTCTTTACACAGAAACTCATTCTAAACCATTTAAATTTTACTACTATGCATACAAGAGCAAGAGAC
>JAMKCH010051810.1:0-10860 GCA_023653785.1 Ophioderma brevispina | reverse complement strand
AGTGGTTTTACGCGGATGGAATTTGGAGGTGATGGGATTTACAGGAATTTCTGTATTTTATAACAACGATTTTGCTCAAATTTTTTTTTGGGGGATGAGGAGTTTGAGAGGATTTTTTGGGCTGATTAGTGGGTTTAACAGAATGTTCGGTACAGACCTTATCTAGGGAGTTTTGATGGTACAGGGATTGCTTGTGGGATTTATGTGGGAGAGTTGGAAGGAAGGGTTCTGTGGGGTTGCTGTGGTTGTATGTTATGTAGGAGGTTTCTGTGAGGGTTATGTGGGGGGTAAAAGCACAGATCAAACAGAAGTCCCAGAACTGACTTTTTATATCTACTAATTTAACCCTCCACAACAGGATTAATACATAATGCACTTCCTTCTCCGAACGCTTTTTTTTTGGGTACGAAACCCTGATTTGTATTTGAAACACGATCACCACAGCTGATCAGCTCGAAACTCCTGAGTGTGTGCACTTTACGCCGGTTTTTAGAGTTCAACGTCGTAATACACGTTACGCGAATTATATTGTAATCCGCGGAGTAGCAATCTTGATAACCGAGTTTAGTGGATATATTTCATATTCACAAGAAATTGGGCAATTATAATCCCCCTCATTTTTGAGAACACTGCACAAACAAGGTGATAACAATTGCGTAGACTGATTTTTATCAATTTTACAAATTATCTCACAAAAATTATGTACTTGCCAGGGGTGCGTCACCTTTTTAAACGATAACGGGAATCTTCCTGCCCGGTGGCCTAATTGACAACAAATTCAATTACATTTTTTTTTTTAAAAATTATATTAGTTTTTTCATTGTCTCTTTCAGAGAAAAAGGGACCATGGGCTACATTACCAAACAGGGTTATTTTTCATTTTGTTTCATTATAAGGTCAGGAGTGCAAGAAGGTCTTAAATGCTAATAGCTGCCATGTCATAGGCGGCGAAACCGGTACGGATGGTACAGAATGTGTCCGTACCACTTTTTTGCTTAAAAAAAAAAAAGGAAAAAGTTTTTTAAAAAAAAACACGAGAGAAAGGGAATCGAAATGACATGGGGATTTTTTTTCGGTTTATCATTCTCTTTTAAGTCCCTTTTCCTTCGTCTCCACAACAGGCTACACGGTATGCCTACGGTCCAATCCTTTCTTTTCTGAACCGTACTACGTACACCTTTGAGTGGCAAGAAGTTGAAATTTTGTCAAAAAAACATTTTTAAAATTAAATTTTTTTTTTTTTGTGTATTACTTTGTAAGATTTTAACTTGAACAACGAGGCTCCATGTCAGAGGTGAAGAAGTTGCGCGCTCATGCATCTATCTTTTGACTTCCGGTACATCGTTGCGATCTTGTCAAGCAGTTCAATGTGCTGCTCAATACGGTATGTAAAATAGTTATTAATTTTGTTTTATAGACAATTTACTGTAAATTATAAGTGTCTGTTGAGTTGGTAAGTTTGAACATGTTACTTCTTACATTATTACCTCTAATTACTACAACCAATTTTTTATCATTCCTATGTAACCCTTTCCTGTAAAATTATGATCTCCAAAATACGATCTCTGGCTTTAGGGGGCTTCGCCCCCTTATACCACCACCACCAGGCTCTGTCCCTTGGATCCCCCCGCTGGGGTCAAACCCCAGTCCCCCGTCATCCGTACCACTTTATTTTGTTCCGACGCCCCTGTGCCATGTTATAATCTGTGTGCTGCCATGTATTAGTGATTAAGCTTGATTTATTTAGAGACACTGGCTCTTGAAATGGTTCTTCATGTAAACCATTTTAAGAGCCACTGACCAAAGACATGGCATATAATACTAGTATGTTTGATGGGAATTTCTGACAAATGGCAGCTATTACATGTACAACCTTCTTGCATTCCATGATGATAAAGAAACTCAACTTCAACTTCCAACTTTATTCCCATAAAAATCATGTTACACAAAAGCAAATTACATAAACAAAATTTATAGAGGAGTTGACCAAAAAGGCCATTAAGACCAGACTGGGGTCAACCCCTGAAAGTTATGTTACAACATATCTTAAGATAAGGACATACAATCAACAAAACACAGTAAAAATGCAAAAACTATTCTTTATATTTGGAAATAAGTTTACTTTTAAATTGTTTGCGTAAGTGAGGTACTGATTTTGAATTTTGTAGATGTTCCACAGAATAGGACAGGATGTTTGCACGGATTGATCAGTAAAAATTTTCATAGGCACCTACATAGTATACATGCATATACCCACACATGCACAATTAATATTTATGTACACGCATACACACACACATTATACAGGAATATATGTAAAGTGCTACCAAGGCAGAAGTACATTGAAAAGATGTATTAACCCTAACGGACTAGACTATGGTTTACCTTACAGTACCAAATACTACAAAATACTACTCCACTGAGTGGAGAAATTTTTTCCCCCTTTTTCTTGTAGCTGACACGAATAGTTATACTCGTCTCAGTATTTTGTAGCACTCAGCAGTGGCGTAACGGGCCTTCCCGCTCTGAGGGGGCAAATTTCCCTGTCTTGGGAAATTTTCCCTCTTAGGGGGGTCAAAAGGCCAATTTTTCCTGGTCAGAGGGCTAAAAAACGGCGGATTTAGCATGATTTTTGCAATTTTTTTCCCGGCCAAAGTCGTCAGGGGGGGGGGGGAACCTGCCCCCCCTTCAATGAAGGGGATGCTGGCTATCGACCTGGGAAAATCAAGAATGGCAGTTGAGTTTATGATTGATTGCATAATCAACCATAACTGTTGAACAGAAGCTCCGATTGTTGTCGAACAAAAAGCAATAGAAAGGTTTTTTTTCAATTTGTACTTTTTAGTTTTAGCCTCTGAAGGGTAATTCCATCTTAATGCATTTTGTGCACTCTATAAATGTCTTATTTATTATTAATTTAGCAATTTAGCAAATAATTTTAATACAATAGATATGTATTGCACATTGCCGGCGTGGCAGTTTTGAATAGCAAGATTACACCAATTTATCACTTTTTGTTAAAAATAATTAACCCTTTGACCCTGGCCAATCCTGTATAAGTTTATAAGTCAGTGGCTTTAGAGATATTGCATCCCAAATTTGGGAAGCCATCTAAAACACCAACAAAGACTAAGCTTGTTTGTACTAATTTAAATTCATTTTTCATGCCGAGCTGAATATGCCCAGGAAAATAATGTTGGCCTTCGTGACTATTACTGCCATGCTCGAAGGATTAAACCAAATTAAGTAATAAAGTAACCTTTTAAGTTAATGTGGACAAATCTAAGATTAGCTGCAATAGCAATACCTCCTGGGCCTTATTAAAAGAGAATATATTTTATTAAGTTAAAGGTATAAGCAGTGATTTGCTGATCTGAAAACATCAAAAAAAAATTATCAAAATTCTTATTTTGGTATTTTTGTTACTGGCATGGATGTACTAACATAACCTGCAAGTGGCATGGCTTAAAATCCAGGTAGTAAAGACAAGACTACTTTTTATCCGATTCTGTAATTTCTGTACGTGCATATAAAAATTCCGACTTGAGACAAAAAAAGCCTTTCCCTGTGAATATCCCAGATTTATAATATTGTACACCATCACCTGTAGAGTTTGACCTCAAATCAAATATATATATTATTGATCTTTGTTAATTCTGTACTGGTGGTGTAAACCACAATCAGCTGTTTAGTGAAGAGACATCATTGCTGTATTGCAGGAGATGGTTGTGTATTTTTTTGTCAATTGCAATTGTATTTCCAGAATCTTAAAACACCAATTTTTAGCCATTGGTATTTTTGTAAATTTCTGTACTAATATTGATTGGTCAAACATTTCTGTACTGACCCTAGTATAGTCCCACTGGTTTTTAACATGAAATTAACTTGAATTTAGGGGGTGGGATTGTAATGGAATCTCCATCCTAACATAAATCACACAAGCATAACAATTTCAGCCTTTTCAGGTAAACTTATTCCAGATATTTTCAAGTGGCAAATGAAGTGTGTGATCAACAAAGGCCTTTAAAGTGACAGGAGGAGATTTTTTTAGGATATGAATTTCTCTCAAATTTCACTGAATCGGTTGTAGATCACCTACCGAGAACGTTTTGAAGGTTTAATGGACAAACAGGTGCAAAAGAAAACCGCATACCTTGTTTTGAACTTGCCTGGTATCGTAATCGTTCCCCATAGAAACCATGCTTTGACTTTCTGTCGTGCACAACAGAAACTACTAAATCGTCATCTTATTACATAAAGACGGCGTATTCGGCTTATTCACTTCAGATGTGATCTAATACATTGGTAAGCATTCTAAATATGTAAAAAACCTAGGTTCGAGAAAAATTGGGGTGCTTCTTTCTGGAAATCTCCTTGTGTCTCTTTAAGGGAGATAAGGGGTTGCAAAAGATTATGCAGGGGTCCAAATTGAAAAAGAGGTCAAATTTTGTTGAAATGTATTGCAAACTGTTGGTATATGGTCACAAGGATAAAAAATGCACAGTGTGTGCTATCTCTGACTTATGGCCGGAACTTATAAGCTGAAACCATTATTATAAGTCAAAGGTTAAATTGAACAAATACAGGGGTCATGCATTTTTGTGTGATACCCCGGGGATACCAATACAGCAAAGGACATCGCCGGATAAGAAATGAAGGAGGCCCTCTATAATCATCATACATGTAGTTATAGTTCATCATCAATTTTGACTTGGTGTTTTACAAGTACTTTATCATGTATGCAAGGTGTTTTTTATCCTCACTTTATACACTTATATCAAGAAAAAATTAGAAAAGTCTGAAAAACTTCAGGGGCATGTGCTGATGTAGTGCAATGAGTGCTAAGATTTTGGTTATATAACCGTCTTCACACCAGCAAGCTCTATTGTGCAGTACACAATGGCCCGCATCTTAATGGCCCATGACCGAGCTATTTATATCACTATTAAAATCTCAACTTGATTCACATGGTGCAGTTTAATAGCTTTCATTCACCAGTATATAGAGTCTTCTTCTTAGCGTGTCCACAAGTCATTCGTAATGGCTTGTGGTGGTGTCGGGGTTTATTCAACTGTGCAAGCTGATCCGGGGCCGCGTGTATCTATGATAAGATGCTCCTAACATGGCCACGTTTTTTTTTTTTTTTTGAGACTGGGGCGGATTGGGAACAATCAGGGATTTACACCCTACTCTTATTTGACACTGACTGCGATGTACATGTACAGTTGTGACTCTCTGTACACGGGACCGATGGCTTAACGTCCCCTCCGAAGGACGGGATGCTTTCATGATTCATTTGCCCTATTCCAAATGAACCATGGAGGAGAGCATTATTCTGTATTTAATCAATAGCTCGTATACAGATTAAATCCAGAATTGAGCACCCGAGTAAATCCCAGCAAGTGACCCCACCGGGATTCGAACCTGGGATTTTTGTTTTAGTATATTTGCGCCACAGGCAAGCACCCCAACCACTAGACCACGCTCTCCCACTAGTATATAGAGTAAATACACCCCCTGCATTTTAGTAGGAGATATGATACCCAGAACCTGCATGGTCAGTGGTTGTTAACATGTGCCCATCCAAGGCTACTGAACTGAGCCCTTGGTAGATTAGCATGCCTTACCTCATAGTGTGATATGGTGTATGTAATAGGTTGTTTTTTGGCAATTCCATTTAGTTGTTCTAGGACACAGAAACAAATGCAAAAATGGGGTCCCCCCCCCCCTCCAAGAACCAGAATGCCACTCACGTATATGTTCCTAATTAATATAACGCACATCCTTGCAAAGCGGCATTGTGGTTCTTGGGGGGGGGGGAAGGGTTCATATTTGGAAATTTCATTTGCCCATTGAAGCCTGTATTATAATTTTAAATAAAAGCAACTTTTTGCGAATTTATGTAAAGTGGAATTTTTTTGAAAACCACAAAAAGGTAAACTTTGAGCATGTCGCTTTATAATGCGGAATGTTTCAAATTCATCCGTTCTCAAGAAAACTATAGAGGGCGTCCTTCATTCCTTATCCTTTACGTGGTCTGGCTCATCCACTACTAGGGATCAGTCCCATCGATGGGCAAGAAATTTTCATATAGTTTTAATGGAAAGAAGTGCACCATGTAGTCGGATAATTACAAAAAAGAAGTCCATAATCTTTTTTATGAACCCAGGCACTTAAATGTTGAAATAAAGCAATTCTAAAGGTACTTACTTCCAGTCCACTTAAAATGCATAATTACCCATTGTACCATTGGGGCTCTAGCTTTTAAAACTGTTAATTTTTAACCAGTTTTTCTTTTTCTCTTTGTTTTTCTTTTCATGTAATCTTCTTGCTGACTGCTCTACTGTGCTGCTTCTGTGTCCTTCAAAATTCAGGTAAGTGATACACACTGCACAAACGAACTTCTTTACAACATCGTTAGATCACATTGAAAAGCGCGCCACTGCTTAATATAATTAACCTTAGCTGGGTCACTTGTATAGCGCTATACCAAAGCACACAAAGCTCGGCCCTGAGCCAAATTCTCAAATTATATTTCATTCTCATTTTGCTCATAATAATTTTGTAGACACTTAGTACAATTTGTGTTGCAATACATCGAAGTCCATATTAGCGAAAATGGTCAGTGGTTTAGTTCTGACATCGTCTTTAATAATCTTGACAGTCTCAATATGCACAAGGCAAACCACAGTTCTTCAAAACATTTCCCATCCATGACATCGTTCCATTATACCGTTTTGCTAGTTTCGATATTCATATTTCTCATTCACTTCACACGAGCTATCGGAACCTCGTGTCACAGCGCATTGTTCTTCCCCTGATTGTACATGCACAACCCCGTGCAGTAATTGGTTGGAATAGATCACACGACAAGCATCATGCATGGTGTGACGTCGTAATTATCATGTCGTGGCTCGCTTTGTTGGTGGTTTGAGGATTCTTTAGCGTGTGTCTCGCAATGGAGAAGCGGTGCCCTGCGGTAAACCTAGACTCTTTCATAAATATTGTTGAGTGTCCGGTAAAAGTGTGTTCGTGCACTGATAACACATCTTGGAAATAATTCCTCTACCTAATAGTTGTTGGTGGCATACTGGTGTTGTTACAAAGTGTTACTTTTTCTTACGTTTCTCTTTTGATGGTAATTTGTTCCCGTATCTGTGGAAATATAGGTAACTTTGGATGGTAAAAATGGTATGCACAAATTACTGTCATTGTGAACGTTTTCCTAGTGGTTATGTAAATATACTCCATAAACCTCGAAGTACAAAATAATCAATAAACTCCCACACAAGTCTCACAAGGAGTGCCTGGTAATGTTGACTTATACGACCAGTACTTTGTGTATGCAGTCTAAGAGATTTGTTTTGTTCATACATCATGCGCTGTGTCTTAAATCGTGCACGATTTCATGGATTTAGACTGCGCCTAAGCACGTTTGGTAGTAAGGCGCGATAATGCATGCACAGTGCATCAATTAATTTACTTTGTACTTCTGGGTTTTTGAAATGCATTTAGAAGGTTAAGAGAGACTTTGCACAGTATTCCTGGTGCAAAAACATTTTTTAATAGTTTGTTGTTTTAAATAAGTTACTGAATTATGGAGTATTTAAAATATCAGCTGTTCTGTTAAAATTGTGTAGTAATGCAGCACTCTTAAGAGAGCGGGATATTTTCTAAAAGGGCATTAATAAAATGATGCAACACCTTTCTTGTGCACCTTTAAGTGCGAAGAAACAAAATGTGCGAAGAAACAAAATGACACTGTTGTAACTGTTGTTATCTAATAGGAGGTTACTGAGTGGTCCTCACTTTTATTTTTAGGGAAGGTATGTGCCACCCATGGAACTGTATGATGGTAATATTCAAAGCGGTATAGAGCATTGAATCATGCACACCTACTGTTAAGTGTTCATTATGCAAAATAACAAGCTTAATTTAAGTCAGAAGCTAAACTCCTTAGGACAGGTTGTTCTTTTTAAGGACTCTTCTTGTTTGGAATATGCTACAAGGTATTTAACATCTCCTATACATACATGTGACAAATGAAGAAATGGATTTTCTTTGGGTTTATTCCTTTTCACTTTGGGGCATGGTTTTCCTTTGAAATGTATGGGAGTGTGGGTAGGTGTGAATGTGTGTGTGTGCATACAGGTGCATGTTTTGTAAATATAAATTAATGTATACGAATTGGCAATTTTACAAATTTATTTTCTAAATTGCCAATTTGTTTTTACCCAGTCATAAAAAAATGTATTAACGTACCATTTTCTATTTGTAAATAATAAAAAGGTATGGTAAAGATCGTTGTCTTTGAATGATATCAATTTATAGGTTACTGCATCATTGATGCTCTGGTTTCATGCTGTTTCTTGTTACAACATGTGTCAATCTCTTTTCACAGTGTTGACATTGTAGGTTTTTTCTCCTGTCTTTTCATGATCTCCCTTGGAGTTGTATTGAGCACTAGTAAACTTCCTTTCACAGTACTGGCTTTTTTAACGTTTTTCACCTGTATGTGTCATTTCATGCCTCTTCTTATCACCAGTGGAAATGAATCTCTTTTTGCAGTGCTGACATTTGTGAGGTTTTTCACCTGTACGTCTCATTTCATGTCTTTTTTTGTGGTTACAGGTAATGAATCTCATTTCACAGTACTGACATCTGTGAGGTTTTTCACCTGTATGTGTCATTTCATGGACTTACTTTTGACTATTATTAATGAATCTCTTTTCACAGTACTGACATTTGTGAGGTTTTTCATCTGTATGTGTCATTTCATGTTTTCTTTTGTAATTAGCTGTAAGAAATCTCTTTTCACAGTATTGACATTGGTAAAGTTTTTCGCTTGTATGTGACATTTCATGTTGTTTCTTGTGACTAGCAGTAATAAAACTCTTTTTACAGTGTTGACATTTGTGAGGTTTTTCACCAGTATGTATCACTTGATGTTTTGTCTTCTGGTAAGTAGTGATAAATCTCTCTTCACAGTGCTGACATTTGTAAGGTTTTTCATCTGTATGTCTCATTTCATGTCTTTTTTTGTGGTTATAGGTAATGAATCTCATTTTACAGTACTGACATTTGTGAGGTTTTTTTCATTTCATGGACTTTCTTTTTACTATTATTAATGAATCTCTTTTCACAGTACTGACATTTGTGATTTTTTTCACCTGTATGTGTCATTTCATGGACTTTCGTTTGACTGTTATTAATGAATCTCTTTTCACAGTACTGGCATTTGTGAGGTTTTTCACCTGTATGTGTCATTTCATGATGTTTCTTGTGATTAGTATTAGTGAATCGCTTTTCACAGTACTGACATTTGTGAGTTTTTTTACCTGTATGTGACAGTGTAGGTTTCATTTGACTAGCAAATTGTATCTTTTAGAGCACTGTAATTTGTAAAGAGTCTTTGGTACATTTACCAATTCTGAAGCTTTCTCAGTGTTATACCAATATGGTTTGATTCTCCTCTCGTGGTTGTGAACATGGGATAGGTATCGAGGTAGATAGTGAAATTGTTGTCTGCAGTATTTGCATACCATTGGCGTTATTACTTTCCATGTTTTTTTCTGTTCCATATCTGAAAAAAAATGTATAAATCAGAGTACTAATGAAGAGTATTCTATGTGGAGTTTTTTAAAGGAGGATGGTCCGATTTAATGATTTTTTTTTCATCTTGATTGAATCCCACTGATATTTCAATCCGTTTTGATGTGAGAGCTAAAAACATGATTTTGTGGGCCTTATAGAGAACTGTGTAAAAGGAATATCGGTCAACCAAAATAAGGCACATTTTTGCTTAAAACTTTGAAACCAAACACCCTTATTGAAACCGAACACCCTTAAGCCATTAGGACTTTCCCGTCACTCTTACGACCTCATGTACAGCACGCCGCCAATGATTGAGCTTGCTTTTATCTCAGATTTCTGCGATAAATTAAAATTTGCGGATTTACGTGCCGGGAAAGACTATATTATATCACCTGAAAGAAGCCTTCCAATATTATTTTTGTTCCTGATATGAAGCTGACTGTACTTGAAACTGTAAAAATGCAACACAACTTGCAAAGTACAGTCATTGCAGTAGATACAATGTCATGGCCTACGAATAAAGACACTGATCAAAATTCCCCCAGTGAAATTTTAAGGCCCTGGAAATGTTTGATGATGCTAACAAAAAATTGTCTAAATGTGGTCGACAACATTAATTAAAATCGGTCCAAAGACTGGACCGATTTAACTCAAAATTTGTAATCAGGTGTTTTTAGTGATGTGCTTCCATGTGGGGGAGAAAACATGAAAATTCAGACCATGATCAGGTCACCCACCTTCAAACGCAGCAACAAGCTATTTTTTTTACCTGTTTTAAAAGATGTCTCTGTATTCTAAAAGAAAGAATATATGTACTTAAATAAGATTACCTATTTGCAGAATTAAATGTAAAAAAAAATAAATGCAAGTATTTATATAGCGCTTTTACACAACGTCTCAAAGCGCTTTACATTTATTCCGCTGTCACTAGGATATATCATATTTTCACATATTGAAAATTCGGCAGCCAATTATAACGGCGCACAATATGACTACTCCTAGCAGCTCCCCATTTACACCTGGGTGAAGTGAGGCAAGCGAGATAAAGTGTCTTGCCCAGGGACACAACACGTTGGCCTCGGCGGGGCTCGAGCTCACAACCTAATGATCATGAGTCCTGCGCTTTTCCACTAGACCACACGTTAACCATAACACGTTCCACCAGCAAAATTCAGCAATAAAATTATGTAGCTGAATTTTGCTAGTTGGCCCATAAGAGATAAATCAGAGCATTAATGATGCATTAGCTTATAATGTCATGTCAGT